>JACSCI010000295.1:21499-40276 GCA_016801065.1 Sceloporus tristichus | reverse complement strand
TGTCGCTTGGGGACAGTTTTTCGTCCAACAGGGAGCTCAAGTCGGGCGTCCCTCAAGGCACAATTCTGTCCCTGATGGTATTCAACATTTACATGAAGCTGCTGGGTGAGATCATCCAGAGACATGGGGTGGGATGGGATCAATATGCTGATGACACCCAAATATATTTCTCTAAGACTGATGCAGTGCCTAAGGATGGCGTCTCTCCTCTGAATGCCTGTCTTAATGCGGTAATGGACTGGATGATGGACAACAAACTCAAATTGAATCCAGGTAAAACAGAGGTACTTGTAATAGGGACCCCTAATCCGGGAAAGGAGTTATGTCAGCCAGTTCTGGATGGGGTCACACTTCCCCTAAAAGACTCTGTCCGCCTTTCGGGAGCATTCCTGGATTCATCACTTCATCTGACGGCTCAGGTCAGGAGCACTTGTTATCAGCTTCGTCTGATACGCCAACTGCGCCGCTTTCTGGAGCAGGGAGACCTTGAAACAGTAGTACATGCGCTGGTCACCTCTTGGCTCAACTTCTGTAACACACTCTACATGGGTCTACCCTTGTTCCAAGTTTGGAGACTTCAGTTGGTACAGAATATGTCAGCCAGGTCGGTTACGGGCACTTCTAGAACTGCCCACATTATACCGGTTCTTAAATCCCTCCACCGGCTGCCCATTAGTTTCCAGTCAAGATACAAGGTGTTGGTTGTAACCTTTAAACTCTACTTGGCTTGGGTCCTGACTACTTGTGGGAGCGCCTCCTCCCATACAATCCACCTGCAGACTCAGGTCCTCTGGAAAGAACCTGCTCCAATTCAAGAAGACCAGACTTTCAGCGGTGACCCAGAGGTCCTTCTCATCAGCCGCTCCCAGGCTCTGGAACGACCTCCGGATGAGATCCGTCATATTTCCACCTTGGAAGCCTTTAGGGAGGATATTAAGATGGATCTCTTTCCAAACTAGATTAGATCTATTGATTTGCCTTTCGCTACCTCTGACCCTTACCCTTGTGTGGGCGGGGCAGGTTGCATGATGGGCAGGTCACGTGCACCAAACACTCAGGAGCTCCATGTGGGAAACAAAATTACACCGCCAGTTGCAATAGAAACAGAAACTTTAATGGGAACTTCCCTCAAACAAAAGTCTTCAACTCAACCAACCAAAAGTCCAATACCCTGGCCCTTTGCTTATTGTCCCAGAAAGCTCCTCAGGGCTCAAGGGTTTGCCAACACGCAGGCCTCTTGGTCTCCAGGGCAAGTCCACCGGCCGCCCGAATGCTTCTCCAAGGGCTCCACCTCCGCTTTTTCCCTTTTCCCAGGAATAGGACCGGCTTCCCACCTATTTCCCTTAGGGTCCCACCACTGTCCCTCTAAAGTTCCTCCTTCCGGCTTTTTCCACAAGTCGGCGTCTGGATATGCCAAGTCACCTTCCACCTGAGGGTCCCTCAACCGTACCTCCTCGTGGGGTCCGCGTCCTCGGCCGCCAGACCTCCTTTGGAGAGAGGCAGGGCCCCCATTCCTTTGAGGACTCCGCATTACTGCAGCTATCCCTCTCGCGGCCGCCACTTCCCGACCACCTCTTCCGCTCCTCCCTTCTCTCCCCGCGCAATTCTGCCCCTCTCCTCTTATCCTCCCTGAGGTTCCTCCCAGTTCCTCCTGTGACTCCACCTCTTGCTCCGCCTCCACCTTCTTCTCCACCTGGTCCCCATTAGCCCTTCTAGCTCTCTCTTCATCTACCTCGCTACACCTTGCCATCGTTAGTATGATGGAAATTGTTATTGAATTGCCGTTCCTGCCTTCCCCTCTCACCTTAAGAAAATGAAAACGTCTTCTCTCCCCCCTCCCCCGAAATATGTTGCTTCCAATGCTATTGAACTCTATACTGTGTGATGCTTTATATTTGGCAGCAAACACTTCCCCAAATGAGGCATCAGAAGGGAGGGTCTCTTCTCTGCCCCACTTTCCAGGAGGGAGGGGACTCCTCAAAGCCCTTTTTGCCTTTGTATCCTTCTCCCCTCCATGGCCATGCCTCTCTCCAAGGGTTCCCACTGGCCTCTATTCTCATAATAACCCGCCAAGTACTTGGGACTCAAGGAATTTCCCAAGGAGGGGCCAGAGAAGAGGGAGAGAAGGCCTGGCAGGCCCTCTGCCTTTCTTTGCGGGAGAAGAGGGGCTTACTTACTTATAACCCCCAAAGGGCCCTCAGAAGACCCTCCAGCCATTCCTCTGAATGAACAAGGGCTTTCCCACTTCCCTCCCTCCCTCCCTCAGAACAGACTGTGAGGGCAGCCATGGCTTCAGGGGCTGTTCATACACAGATGCCCCAAAAGGGCCCTCTTCAGCATGCGCAGGGATTGCCAGGGCCTAGATGCTGCTGCTTATTCCGCTGGGGGCCATTGCGGGAAAGGAAGGTACAGTATGCGACGGGGGCTCAGCAGCCTCCCCTTCCTTCCTCCCTTTGAGGAGACTGCAATGGAGTCCAAGGTGCAGAGCTGGACTCAGGAGGGAAATGCAGGAAAGGAAGGCTCTAGTTTGGAAATATAGCTCTCTCTGTGTATATATATTGTGTGTGTGTGTGTGTGTGTGTGTGTGTGTGTGTGCGTCTTCTTCTGCTGTTCTTATGGCTGGGAATGGAGCTGAGGACTGAGGAGAGAAGAAAGGCTCAGTTTTGGGTAAATTCACAACTTCTATGCATCAAAGAGTCCAATGTGTTGAAACAGCAAAGAACTTTATTGAGAACACATAGAAATTCAGTGTTTAAGCCAGAACTGCCCACTCCAATCCAAACAACATGTTAAAAACCCAAAACCTAAAATTCCACCCTCTTCCAAATCTAGCCCCCACCGCCAATTCCCACAGTCTATGCCCCACAGGTAACAAAACCCCTTTACCATTCCCAGAAACTAGACCCCTTTCTGTTAATACCAGCCTCCAACTTTCTTCAGCCAACATCCCAAACATTGCAAAAGTTTTCATTCCCATAGCTATTCTAACCAGCTCTAACAAATCCCAGCCCCTCAACTACCTAACCTTTTCTATGACCCACAATCCTCAGCCAAATTTACAACCCAAAGCAATTATCTATACTATTACTAATTAAACCTAAACTGAACAAAATCCAACTTCAAAAAATAAAGAGACATATGGAGGGACAAACATTACAAACAAGATCACACGGGCCTTTTCTTTGCACTGCTGCATTAAAAATATATATTTTTGTAGTCGTTATTGACAAATATAATGTTAGTTCACTACTGGGATTTGTGTGGCTTCTCTCCTGTGTGGCCTCTCTGATGTCTCTCTAGGCTTGACTTCTGAGAAAAGCCTTTCCCACAATGCTGACATTTGTATGGCTTCTCTCCTGTGTGGACTCTCTGATGTTTCACTAGGTCTGACTTCTGATAAAAACATTTCCCACAATGCTGGCATTTGTATGGCTTCTCTCCTGTGTGGACTCTCTGATGTTGCACTACTCTTGACTTGAAAGAAAAACATTTCCCACAATGCTGGCATTTGAATGGCTTTGCTCCTGTGTGGACTCTCTGATGTCTCACTAGGTCTGACTTCTGAGAAAAACATTTCCCACAATGCTGGCATTTGTATGGCTTCTCTCCTGTGTGGATTCTCTCATGTGTCACTAGGTGTGACTTCAAAGAAAAACATTTCCCACAGTGCTGGCATTTGTATGGCTTCTCTCCTGTGTGGACTCTCTGATGTTTCACTAGGTCTGACTTCTGAGAAAAACATTTCCCACAATGCTGGCATTTGTATGGCTTCTCTCCTGTGTGGACTCTTCCATGCATGACAAGGACTGACTTGTAAGGAAAACATTTCCCACAATGCTGGCATTTATGTGACTTCTTTCCTGTGTGCATTCTCTCATGATTCAAATGTTTTTCTGTAAAGAAGGACAATGACAGATAAGACTGAAAATCAGAGTTAAGAGAGGAGGGTGTTACCCCATGATTTATCCCTCATTAACCCCTCCTTATTAGATATTAAATTAAGAAAGTCTCTGTGAGTAACCCAAGCCTGACCCTGCTGCTTATGCTCCTAAATCCATGGACCGATCATATGTTTACTTATAGAAGCTAGCAAAGAATGGGGACTGCCTTGAGGAAATCAGTGGAAGCAGATATTCAAAGGACTGTTGAAAAAAATATTCCATTAACCATGTGCAAAAATACTTTGATTGACAGGTGGCATCATATCCTGTGGGACTGACATAAGAGTGCTGAGTCAGAATCCAAGGCATGATGGAAGCTAACTGCAGAGGTCCCTTCATGCTGTTTGGCACCAGGACATGACTCACAACCAATACAGTATACAGCTCACATGTGAATTGGTATGGATTGGAGTTGTGTGTACAAGAAAAGGTGAAATTGAAGGAAGTCGGAGAGGTGAGCTTGCAAATATTTGTATTATTTTGCAACTCAAGAGAGAGAACCTCCAAGGATTTCAATGAAATCAAATGTGTTAGTGACTCATTTTTAGTATGGAAACTGGTCAGTTATTGCCAATGCCTATATCTGGATATTCACTTTGCTCCTGCCTTCCTAGCATGGCTCCCAGAGGCCTGATCCCCTTCCCTTTCTCCCTCCGCTCTCCAACCTTCCTTCTTGCCCATCTGCACTGCTTTACCATTTTACCTTCCGCATCTCTTCCCTGCCTTTCTGTTTCTCACATTGCCTCCATTTCTATCACAGACACACATCCACAGAGTGTGATGCATAAAAGGGACACTTTGAGGTTCATTTCTTGAGAAAGGCAGGGCAATCAATATACAACTAATGCATTAGGAAAGGCAGAACAAGGGGTCGGGGACCTGGTTTCTGATATTAGTGAGGGTCAAGTGTGAAGGATGAGCCTTAAAACAATTAAGACATCTCTAAGACAGTGATGGACTACTGTTGGGAAGTGGGGTGGTCATATTGGACTCCAGGGGATCTCAGGGGCAACCCCACATTGTGTTGCCTGAAAATGCAGCACAACATTTTGCCCCTCAATATCCCACAGCATTCCTTTAGGGAAGTGGAGGCCATTTTGCCACTGTTGGGCCCTCTCTGAGCCATTGCAGGGCCAAGGGAGGCCACAAAACCTCTCCAGAGCCTCAAAAGGCTGGAAGAGGGGCCACAAAAGCCAGCAGACTTGCTCAGGGATGGGCTAAGGACCATTTAGGGGCAAAAAGCATTAATCTCCATGGCTCCTTTCCACAAAATTCCAGAATTTGCAGTTTAGGATTGGATATTTAGAATCCTTAAAAAGGGGAGAACAATAGTGACTCATTAAAACTAGAAATCCCAAGATTCCACAGGAAGTTGTTATGACAATTAAATTATGTGTGAAAGGGAACAAGAAATGGTAGTAGAGTACAACTTGAACATGTGTCAACAGTGTGATGCAACAGCTAAAAAGGCCAATTTGATCCTAGGCTGTATCAATAGGAGTATAGTGTCAAGATCAAGGGAAGTAATAGTGCCACTCTACTCTGTTTTGGTCAGGGCTCACTTGCAATAATCCTGTGTCCAGTTCTGGGCACCACAATTCAAACAGATGTTGGGAAGCTGGAGCATGTCCAGAGGATGGAAACCAAAATGGTAAACAGTCTGGAAACCATCCCCTCTGAGGAATGACTTAGGGAGCTTGGTATGTTTAGCTTGGAGAAGAGAAGGTTAAGAGTGGATATGACAGCCCTGTCCAAGTATTTGAAGAGATGTCATATTCAGGATGGAGCAAGCTTGCTTTCTGCTACTTCAGAGAAAAAGACATGGAACAATGGATGCAAGCCACAGGGACAAGAGATTCCACTTAAACTCTAGGAGGAACTTCCTGATAAGAAGAGCTCTTCAAAAGTGGAATATACTCCCTCAGAGTTTGGTGGAGTCTCTTTCCTTGGAGGTCTTTAAACAGAGGCTGGATGGCCATCTCTCGGGGATGCTTTGAATGTCTATTCCTGCATGGCAGAAGATTGAACCGAATGGTCCTTGTGATCTATTTCAACTCTTTGATTCTATAATTCTAAAATGGAATCATAGTGCTCTGACAATGAATTATGAAAGGGCCCTCAGTCTTCACAGGAAGGACAATGGATTCAGGTTCCTTACCCACAGAGGCCACGTTCTCATAATTCTCCATCATCACAGAACTGTACATAAGTTTCTGCTTTTTCGTCAGCAGTTTCCATTCCTCCTTGGTGAAATATATTGCCACATCGGCAAAGGTCACCTGCAACAGAAAATAGCCCTCATCCAGAGAGTGACTAAACAAAAAGGGAGGAAAGCACATGGTGCATTGCAAATATTATTTCAACACTTCAGAATTCAGTCCAGGAAATAAACTTTAAATTCTGCAAGCATGCAAAAAGTGTCTCAAATCCTTTCAATATAATATACAATATGATAAACAATATAGTTTAGGACATTTCTGGAATATTATTGATTGATTAGGATACTGACTATCCCAACATGTATAGTACATTTAGTCACCAATGAATTATAGTGCATTTAGCCATATCTCACCTAATTTCAGAGGCAAATTTCATTTTTAAAAAGATGTTCTGGGGAGTACTCTGGGCTTGAGGGCCACTGGGCCCACCCTCAATTTAGGTCCAGAGATATTCTTCCATATTTCCCAGCATTTCACAGATGGGGAAATCAAGACAGATGTGGACACCAGAAGATTGTCAAGATGGCCAAAGTTGTTAATGATAAAGATCACACAAGCGAGGAAGGGCACGGAAGATGGCTTTTGCCTCCAAATCCTGGCAAGAACAAAACCTTGCCCCCTTCCCTCCTCCCAGATCCCTTCTTTTGAGTTGATGGGATGCACACTCTTTTGAACTTGGAACACATTTTGCAGCAACTGATCTGACCTGAGGAGAAGGGGGAAAGTGGGAGGAGGAGCGTGAAATAAGACATTTTCAAAGCCCCTGGAAAAAATGAGGTGACAGAGGATTAACCAGGACTCTCTCTGCCAAACTGGGGCAGTGTGTTCATGAGTCGGTCCAGACACAGATGAAACGAATAGTCAGGTTGGCAACTTACCAAAGAGCTGTTGTTCCTGGGCATCCTCTTTCTGTTGGAGCCCAAGTCCCTTCGCTTGGCCTCTGTGTTGGCCATCAGGTGGGCAGGGGGTCCTGGTGGCTCTGCACTTGGTCACTTCCAGCAAGAGAAGCCCCAAAGCTGTGTACAAGGGGTCCAAGATGAAGTTCCTGAGAAAAGGGATCAGGGTTAGGATTGGCTTGGCAAGAAGCCCTGCAGCACTCAAAGACACAGAGAACAGCATCCTGCTGGTGACATACGCAGGTGACATATGCCTCCTTTGGGCCGATGCAGAGGTGGGCATCTCCTTCTTCCCTCTGCACCAAACAATGCCACCTGGACCTAGCATAGATTCACTGCAGCTCCCCTACACAACAGATACTCCACGCCTTCTTAGACTGGTGGGGGTTCAGAGATGGGGAATTGGAGAGGGCCCTGGTTATGTCCCTGTAGCTAGATGTGAAATGAGCACATCATTAAAAAACAAAAAAATAAATAAATAATCTGCTGAAACCTTCAAAGTTACGCAGTACTTTCCCCCAACATCAGCTCCTTTCCCAAGAAGGCTGCATCCACACTGTAGAAATAAGGCACTTTGGCACCGCTTTAACCTCTCAGTGCTATGGAATCCTGGGATTTTACCTTTGGGACATTTAGCCTTCTCTGCCAGAGAGCTCTCATGCCACAACAAACTACAAATCCCAGGATTCCACAGGATAGAGCCAGGAGAGTTAAAGCGGTTTCGAACTGGATTATTTCTGTAGTTGAGATACAGCCTAGCTCTGTTGTAAAAGTCAAATTATTATCTGGTTAAAAATGGTTTTCCTTTTAAAAAATAAGTTTGTTTTAGTCTCTAATCCTTATTCTTGTTGTTCTTGTTTGTTTCATTCTTGGTAATATGACTTATTCGGGTCTGTCTGCCTCCTTCCTTCTTGCCTGAAAATCTATTAATAAGGAAACTGGGGAGACTTTTAAAACCTCCCAAAGGAACCACTTTTGGTCTTTTTGGGGGGACTAGCCTCCCCTTAGAAGCCAAAGCCCAATGTTTGTGAAGAAGAAGACTTGTATGAAAACTCTCCTCCCCATTTCTGATCCCTTTTAAAACCCATGTGCCCCAGAATGGGCAGAGCTGTGTAATAAGAAAACCCTCTCAAAAAAGAGACACAAAAGACACACAAAGAGACACCCTTCCTTTTGGCCCAAGGAGCCTGGCCTCCTTCTGACTCTGGAGCCTCAGGAGAGAAAGAGAAGCCTCTGTTCAACTGAGATTCAGAGAAGGTTCCGGAACATTATTCCCAACAGTCACAAGCAACACAAAATGGCCGCCGGAACACAAAATGGTTGATGGAAAACAAAATGGCTCCCTCTTCCTCAGTGCTTGGCAGTTGGCAGTTTGAGGCCTTTAGGGAACCCAAAGTGGAGGATGAAATTGCCCCAGAGTCAGAAGGGTCCTCAAACAGGATTTCCAAACCTTAACAACACCTAAAATGCCAAACCAAAAGAACATTCCCAGAGTTCCATAGCACTGAGCCATGGCCATTACAGTGGTGCAGAGCAAGAATGCCCAGGGATGGTGGCATTAAGGATGATTAAGGTCTGGCAGCAGCTCTATCCTCCCCCCAGGCCTTATATCATCATCATCATCATCATCATCATCATCACCACCACCACTACAGCATGAGAGCCACCATTAAAAGCACTGAAATCCCCTTTGGGGAATCCCAGTCTCCCACCTTCAGAGAGAGTGGGCCATGCCTAGAAGGACTGCTGGGCCTCCTTCCTCCCCTCCTTAATGGCAGCAGCCAAAGGAAAGCAGCAGCAGCAGTAGACCCAAGCCAGGCCCAGCCAGACTTCAGTGCAGCAGTGAAACCTAGTGGTTTCAGGCCTTGTCTCTCTACTGTCACTTCACTCCACTCCCCTCTTTCTTTCTTTCTTTCCTTCCTTCCTTCCTTCCTGTCTTTCTCTCTCTGACACTCTGCTCCTCGCTCACTCTTCCGCACGCAGAGTTAAATAGAGAAGCAGAACCTCCTCCTCTTTTTGAGGCTGGCCAATGGGGGCAGAGCAGCTGGAAGACCCCGCCCCCTGCAACAGACTCACATTTTGTGTTCTGGTGGCCATTTTGTGTGTTGCTTGTGACTGTGAGGAATAATGTTCCAGAACCTTCTCTGAGGCCAAAAAAAAAAAAAAAAAAAAGGCCAAAAGTAGTTCCTTTGGGAGGTTTTAAAGTCTCCCCAGTTTCCTTATTAAGAGATTTTTACACATGAAGGAAGTTGACAAACCAGACCATCTCTTGTTACCAAGAATGAATCAAACAAACAACAACAAAAAGAAAGGATTAGACAGAAAAACAAAGTGCCTAGTTTTTGAAAGTAAAACCATTATTAAGAGGGTAAAAACCAGACTTGGGTGCTTCTGCCTTTTTACAACCAGCTGAGGCTGTATCTGCACTGCAGAAATATTCCCGTTCGAAACTGTGTTAACTCTCCTGGCTCCATCCTCTGGAATCCTGGGATTTGTAGTTTGTTGGGCACCAGAGATCCAGAGCCACCCCAAAGCAAGGCTCTCCAGGGCTCTCTTGGCCCTCCTTTGCTTGCGAATACTGACTATCTCAGGGAGTCTCTATATTAGAGCATCAGGAAAACCTTTAGGTATTGTTAAGGTTGGGAAATCCTGTTTGGGGTCACTTCTGACTTTAGGGTCCTTACCTCCTCCATTATGGGTTTCCTGAAGGCCTCAAACTGCCAACTGTGAAGCGCTAAGGTTGAGGTGGCCATTTTGTGTTCTGGCAGCCATTTTGTGGTCCAGCAGCCATTTTGAGACTGGCCCATTGTGACTTCAGTCTGATGCTCCTTACCTGAAGCATTGATAGTGTCCCATTGTGACTTCAGTCTGATGCTCCTTACCTGAAGCATCGATAGTGTCCCATTGTGATCTCAGTCTGATGCTCCTTACCTGAAGGACTGAGATTGGGCCATTGTGGCTTCAGGCTCATGCATCTTACCTGAATAACTGAAACTGGCCCCTAAATCCTGAAGGATTTAGATGGGACTATTGTCACTTCAGACTGGTGCTCCATACCTGAAGGAATGAGACCGGCCGTTACCTGAGGCTGATGCTCGTTGCCTGAGAGATTGAGACTGTCCCATTGTGACTGCAGTCTGATGCTCCAGACCTGAAGGATTAAGATGGGACTATTGTGACATCAGGCTGATGCTCCTTTCCTGAAGAGTGAGACTGGCCCATTGTGATCTCAGACTCAAGTTCCTTGCCTTAAAGATTTAGATAGGACTATTATGAGTTGAGGCTGGTGCTCTTTACCTGAAGGATTGGGACTAACTTCCAGGATCCACTCTTTAACTCTCTCTCTCTCGATCTCCAACCGACACAATTCCCCCAACTGTCTCTTGGTCTCTCAGGCCTTATATCTCCTTCTCACGGAAGCTTCCAGAAGAACCTTTATCTTGCTCTCTGATTGGTCAAGAGAGCCTTCCGTAGCAGTGATGTCATTCTGCATTTGCATAAACCTCCCTTTACTGCCTGAAGAAGACCTCCATTGACTGGAGCCCATTTTCCAAGGCAAGGCTTGCACCTATTTCCCAATGTTGTTCTTAGGGTCTGCCTCCCAGTTGTTTCCAGGTCTTATGGTGACCTTATGGGAGTCTCTGAAGGGGTTTTCTTGGCAGGTTTCTTCAGAGTGGGTTTCCCATGGCCATCCTCTGAGGCTGAGAGAGTGCGACTTATCATCATCATCATCATCATCATCATCATCATCATCATCATCATCATTTATTTCTATAGCGCTGTAAATGTACACAGTGCTTTACATACAAATGATCGAGTCAATAAAAATAAAACCTGCCAATCTACAAAATATGTATAAAACAATAGGCAATAATATAAAATAGAATTGGTTAAAATAAGCATCAACATCAACATGAGGGATGTTTTTGCCATGCTTCTGGGAAGCGAGCAGAGGACACCTAATCTTATGGTCTTAAATTTACCCTGGGGTCCCACAAAACATAGCGGAAATGTCCCTCACATCCCAAGATCATGAAAAGACCCCAGACATTTTTGACCGCTGTGGGTTACAGAGAAGTCCCTGATGCATGGAGCCGTGGGTCATGCTTTGCCCACCACATTTTAACCTGAAAGGGAAGCCCAGGGTGGGATGGGGAGAATCTGGTGCCACTTTTAAGGCATGTATTATTTAAGCATGAGCTGTTTTACATAATTTCAAATGTGTATTTTTATTTCTTGCAACATAGTAGGGCCCAGGGCAGTTCACCAATGCTCCCAGAAAGGGATTTCAGAGAGGACTACTTTGGGTTCTTGGTGGGAAGAAGCAGTTGTATTCCATGGGCACAAAAGGAAGGTCCCAGAAGGTCCAATGCTTCAGACAGCGACTCCTCCGCAGAGGCCCTGCTCCTAGGTCTCTGGCCTCTCAGCCTGGAGAGACACAGCTTCTTTCCCAGGGAGCTCTCTATTCGGCCTCCCTCTCTC
Source organism: Sceloporus tristichus (assembly GCA_016801065.1). Lineage (NCBI taxonomy): Eukaryota > Metazoa > Chordata > Lepidosauria > Squamata > Phrynosomatidae > Sceloporus > Sceloporus tristichus. The sequence goes on along the minus strand of JACSCI010000295.1, from coordinate 28,738 downwards.
CTCTCCCAAAATGGAGGACAAAAGAAGGTTCTGGCTACTAGGGTTGCCATGACTCTCTTCCACAAACCTCCAGACGCAAGTCTACAAAAGCATATGCTACAACTTTTTTCACTCAGTTAGTCTCAAAGGTGCTACAAGATCCCTTAGGATACTGATATTCCTGAATAACATGGCTTCTGGTTGAATCTGCACTGAAGAATTCATGCAGTTTAAAACCGTTTTAACTGCCATTTCTCAATGCTATGGGATTCTGGGATTTGTAGTCTCTTTTCACACTAGAGCTCCCTGAGAGAGGCTACATAGCTCACAAAACTACAAATCCCAGATCTCCATAGAATTGAGCCATGGCAGTTAAAGCAGTGTTGAAGTGCACTATTTCTGTAATGCAAATTAAACCTCTGTCTCTGAATCCTAGCCCCTTGGAAGAGACTTTAGCAAAGGTGAGTCCCCCTTGACTTCTATGGGGCAGGGAGGGAGGGAGAAAAGCCCCAAACATCATGAGACGAAGAGGGATTCCTACTCTAGGGATCATATCCAAAGGTTGCCATGCTGGCCAGACCATACAGCAAACCACAATAACAGTCACAATCCACAAAACAGGGATACCTTTAGTGGCCAACCAAAATGCACAAACTAGTTAAAACAAGCTTTTGAAGCTCAACTGACTTCTTCATTGGGAAAAAGCATTAAACATCAAACAGGAGAAAGGTATCATGGTTTTGTGGATTTCTGAGGTTATTGTTTGTAGTGTGGCCAAAACACCTTCTCCTGGATATGATTTCTAGATTTCAGGATACTGTATGTTTTTTAACTTTATTGCTAAAGAAAATACCATATAGGACCAACAACAATAACATAGATACACTTAAAAGACTTGACAAATAGAAATAATCACAAGCAACATAACTTGTAAAACATACTAAATTTAATCCAAACTCATACTATATCCAACCTGAGATCCCACAACAAACAAACAAAAGACTTCCCAAGTTTATGTTCTCTTGCTGTGTATTTGTTTTCTTTTCCATCTTTCGTTCTTCTCTTGATCCCTTGTTTAGTTAAACATTTTCCATTCGCTTTTTGTACCCTTCAATCCATGTCTCTAACAATATACAAGAAAAGAACAAGAAAAGCAAAGCACGAGAGAAACCAGGAATAGATCATCTAATCCTATCAGTTGTCAGAGAATTTATTCTTTCTCCCTCTCTTTAACTAATCCACCTTTTTGGTTTTAGTTTTTTTGATAAAAAGAGGTGTCTTTACCCATAACAGTTTAAAATTAATATCACTTAATTAAATAACATTGATGTAACTTCCTTTAAAGTTGGGATATTTTATCCATTGTATTCCCTTCAGTCTTCCATTCTTTTTTGATATATCCATCACTTTATCCCAGTCTTGTGAGTTTATCTGCTTCCAATGCATCAAATAGTCTTAACGGCCGTTCTTCTCCTTCAGGATCTTTCCTTTGTCTTCATTATTTTGCTGGGGTCATCCTTGCTGTTGATAAAAGATAAAACAATACTCTACCATGCAATTTTTCCATTCCATTTTTTATAATATTTAATAAAAATACTTTTCAAGCAAATTTTAGATTCTCTTGCAACATTTTAAATATTATACGCTGTACTTTATGCCAGTATTCTTTCATTTTTACACAGGACCAACAGAGATGGGAAAATGTGCCTTTTTCATTTCCGCACATCCAGCACCTATCCAAACTATTCTTAGATGTTTCATGTATTTTTTCAGGTTTCAAATAATAGGATTTATTTGTATGCCGCTTTTCCTACGATCAAAGTGGTTTACAGCATACATATGCATATACAACAACAAAGCAAGTAACAAAAAAAAAATACCGTCAAAAAAGTACTTTGTTATTATTATTAAAACAATTATTAAAAACAGGGCAGAGACAGTTAGAGCAATTGTTGGACAACTAATTAAATCAATAGGATTAATTAAATTAATAGGAGATTGCTGAAATCTGGAAAGGCCTGCCGGAAGAGATACACCTTGACTGCTTTTTTAAACCTTTCAAGACTTGTGAAATATTGGATCTCTTCCTGCTGGCTATTCCATAAATTGGGAGCAACAGAAGAAAAGGTCCTCTGGGTAAATGCAGCCAGCCTAGTTTTTGCTGGCTGTAGTAAGTTTTTACTAGAGGACCTCAATGTGTGGGTAGATTTTATGGGAGAAGAAGATCCTGTGAGAAAGCTGCACCCAAGCCCTGAAGGGCTTTAAAGGTTATAACCAACACCATGTACTGTGCCCAGAAAGTAATAGGCAACCAGTGAAGAGACTTTAGTATAGGTTTAATATGATCACCTCTAGATCTTCCAGTGACTACTCTGGCTGCCATATTGAAGTTTTCGGACTTGGTGCAAGGGTAGCCCTTTGTAGACCGCATTACAGAAGTCAAGACGGGAAGTTACCAGCAAGTGTATCATAGTTTTTGGGTCTTCAGGTTCCAGGAAGGACACAGTTGGCGTATCTACCAAAGCTAATAATAGGCACTCCTGGCCATCGCATTTATCTGATCTGACATCTGGAGCGACAGATCGAGGAGCACCCCCAAACTGTGAACACAGGCCTTTAAGGGAAGTGTGACCCCATACAGAACTAGTTGACAAGTCTCCATACCTGGATTAGGACCTCCAACAACAAGCACCTCCATCTTATCTGGATTCAGTTTCAATCTGTTTTTCCTCATCCAGCACATTACTGCCCCAAGACATTTATTCAGAGGGGAGATTCCTTCCTTAGTTGACGCTGAGGTTTGAGGCATGGAAAGGTATAGCTGGGTGTCATGAGTGTACTGATAGCACCTCACTCCATGCCTCCGGATGATCTCTCCAGGCGGTTTCATGTAGATGTTAAACAGCATTGGAGACAGGATCACGCCTAAGGAACGCGAGATTTAAACTCCTTTTTAAAGGAACAACTGTCCCCAAGCATTATCATCTGGAATCTGCTTGAGAGATAGGACCAGAACCACTGCAATGCATTGCCTCTGATCCCCAATTTCCTCAGGCAATCCAGAAGGATGCCATGGCCGATGGTATTGAAAGCCACTGAGAGATCCAAAAGCATCAACAGGGTCACATTTCCCGTCGATACTCAAGCGAAGATCATCTACTAAGGCAGTCTTGTCTCCATATCCCATCCTGAAGCCAGTTTGAAATGGGTCTAGATAATCTGGTTCATCTAAGATCACTTGGAGTTGAAGAGCAACTGCCCTCTCAATCATCTTTCTTAGAAATGGAAGATGGAAGACCAGTCTGCAATGGTTCATGTCCAAGGGATCTAGGGCAGGCGTGCCACCACTTCTTTTCAGCAAGATGGAAAATAGCCCTTCCTAAGAGATGCATCTATGATATATCTCAGGTGAGTCCTAAGTGCATGGATGACCAGCCATGAAGGGCAAGGGTCGAGGGGGCAAGTTGTCTTCTTCACACTTCTAAGGAACTTGTCCACATCCTTAGTAATCAGATTCAAATTGATCCAGTATGATCTTATTTACGGAGTCACTGAACACCTTACCTTTAGCCTCTGTAATAATGTCAACATCCAAGTCAGCTCTTATCTGAGAGATTTTATCTGCAAAATGGTAATTTAAAACATCACAGTGAGCTGTGGAAGGCTCTAATAATGGGTTCCTGGGGGAAGGTGCCTGTTCCCAGAACTGGGGGGAGGGGGGATATTTCTGGGGCGGTTGGTCTCTCTGCTGGGCCTCCTCCACAGGGTTGTTGTGAAGGTATGTATGTGGGGGCATGTGCCTACTCTATATCCTATAGGCCTTCCTAAGAAAAACGGGAGGTGTCTCAAGAAACCAGGATGGATGACTAATGAACTTTCAAATGAGCTGAGTTTGAAACGGAACATGTATAAGAAATGGAAAAAGGGGGAAATCACAAAAAAGGAATTCAAAGAAATAGCAGGCATGTGTAGGGGTAAAGTCAGAAAAGCTAAAGCACAGAATGAACTCAGGCTTGCTAGAGAGGTTAAGAACAATAAAAAGGGCTTTTTTGGATATGTCCGCAGCAAAAGGAAGAAGCAGGAAACGGTAGGGCCACTGCGTGGAGAAGATGGCAAAATGCTAACAGAAGACAGAGAAAAGGCAGAATTACTCAACACCTTCTTTGCCTCAGTCTTCTCAGAAAAGGCAAAGGGTGCTCAACCTGAGGATAATGGAGCAGAGGACAGAATAGGGGAATTTCAGCACAGAATAAGTAAAGAGGTAGTAGAGGAACACCTTATTAATCTAAATGAATTTAAGTCTCCGGGACCAGATGAACTACATCCAAGGGTATTAAAAGAACTGGCAAATGTAATATCGGAGCCATTGGCAATAATCTTTGAAAACTCCTGGAAAACAGGAGAGATCCCAGCAGACTGGCGGAGGGCAAACGTTGTCCCCATCTTCAAAAAGGGGAAGAAAGAGGATCCCAACAATTATCGTCCAGTTAGTCTGACATCAGTACTAGGAAAGATTCTGGAGCAGATCATTAAACAGAGAGTCTGTCAACATCTAGAAGGCAATGCCATCATCACAAAAAGTCAACATGGGTTTCAGAGAAACAAGTCATGCCAGACAAATCTGATCTCTTTCTTTGATAAAATTACCAGCTTGGTAGATGAAGGGAATGCTGTGGATATAGTATATCTTGATTTCAGTAAGGCCTTTGACAAGGTTCCCCATGACATTCTTGCAAACAAGCTTGTAAAATGTGGGCTAGACAAAGGAACTGTTACATGGATCTGTAATTGGTTGACCGGCCGAACCCAAAGGGTGCTCAACAATGGCTCCTTTTCATCCTGGAGAGAAGTGACCAGTGGGGTCCCACAGGGCTCTGTCCTGGGCCCGGTGCTATTCAACATCTTTATCAATGACCTGGATGACAGAATTGGGAGCATACTTATCAAATTTGCAGATGACACCAAATTAGGGGGGATAGCTAATACCCCAGAGGACAGGATCAAGATTCAAAATGACCTGAATAGACTAGAAAGCTGGGCCAAAGCTAACAAAATGAAATTCAACACAGAGAAATGTAAGGTATTGCACTTAGGGCGGAAAAATAAAATGCACAGATATAGGATGGGTGACACCTGGCTGAATGAAACTACGTGTGAAAGGGATCTGGGAGTCCAAGTAGACAACAAGTTGAACATGAGTGAACAGTGTGATGCGGCAGCTAAAAAGGCCAATGCTATTTTAGGCTGCATCAATAGAAGTATAATGTCTAGATCAAGAGAAGTAATAGTGCCACTGTATTCTGCTCTGGTCAGGCCCCACCTAGAATATTGTGTCCAGTTCTGGGCGCCACAATTCAAAAAGGACATTGAGAAACTGGAGCGTGTCCAAAGGAGGGCGACAAAAATGGTGAAGGGTCTGGAAACCATGCCCTATGAGGAACGACTTAGGGAGCTGGGGATGTTTAGCCTGGAGAAAAGAAGGTTAAGAGGCGATATGATAGCCCTGTTTAAATATTTGAAAGGATGTCATGTTGAGGAGGGAGCAAGCTTGTTTTCTGCTGCTCCAGAAAACACGACCCGGAACAATGGATGCAAGCTACAGGGAAAGAGATTCCACCTGAACATTAGGAGGAACTTCCTGACAGTAAGGGCTGTTCGACAGTGGAATGCACTCCCTCGGAGGGTGATAGAGTCTCCTTCCTTGGAGGTCTTTAAACAGAGGCTAGATGGCCATCTGTCAGGGGTGCTTTGATTTGGATTTCCTGCATGGCAGGGGGTTGGACTGGATGGCCCTAGTGGTCTCTTCCAACTCTACGATTCTATGATTCTATGATTCTAAGTCTAGTTCTCAGGTTGCCAGGAGGGTTGTCTCTCTCTTCAGGAGGGGATTTGGGTTCCCTCTGTTTGTGACCTCTTGACTGTGGCCTAAATTGGAGGTTTCCCCTCTCCTCAGACAAAGCCCCTTCCCCAGGGGAAGCCCCCCACTGAAAAAATGTTATTTCCAATGCTATCCTCTGTGATGCTCTTTATTTAACACAAAAATCTTCTTCCCCCATCATTGTTTGGGGGGAGGAGATGGGGCTGCCTTCCTTCTTATAGCCCACCAATGCCTCCCAAGAAGACTTTCCAGCCATTCCTCCAAACGAAAGAGGCTCCCCCCCACTTCCCTCCCTCAGAACAGAGAGTGAGGGCAGCAATGGCTTCAGATACGGAGACTGCGCATGCGCACATGCGCCCAAAGGCCCCCCTGGGCATCCACAGGAATCTGTAGGGCCTTGCTGCTGATTATTCTGCTGGCTGCCTTTGCAGGAAGGGAAGAAGTGTGTGGGGATTCAGTGACCTCCCCTTCCTTCCTTCCTTCCTTTGATGAGAATTGGCTGAGGCTGGAATGGAGCCCAAAGTAAGGAGGTGGACTCAGGAGGGAAAGACACGGAAGGAGGCTCTGCATTGTAAATATAGCTCTGTCTGTCTGTGTGGATATATATAAGAGTGTGTGTGTGTGTTGCGTGCTTGCTTCTTACAGCTGCAAATGGAGCTGAGGACTGAGGAAAGAAGAAAGTGTCCGTTTTGTGCAAATTCAGAACTTCTATACATTGAAGAGTCCAGTGTGTTGAAAGAACAAAGAACTTTACTGAAAACACATAGTCATAAATTCAGTATTTAAGCCAGAACTGCCCACTCCAAACCAAACAATACATTAAAACACCAAAGCCAAAACTCCACCCTTTACTATACTTACCCCACCTCCAGTTCCCACAGTCTATGCCCCACAGTTAACCAGCCCCCCTTTAAAATTCCCATAAACTAGCCCTCTTTCAGGCACTACCAGACCCCAACTTTCTACAGCCAATAACCCACACATTCCAAAAGCTATCCTTCCCATAACTATTCTAGCCAGCTGTAATAAATCCCAGCCCCCCATCTACCTAACCTATACCACGACCCACTATCCCCAGGCAAATTTATAACCCAAAGGAATTATATATACTAATAGCAATTAAAACCTAAACTTAATAAAATATAACTTTAAAACAGACATATGGACAGACAAACTAACACAAAAAATCACAAGGGTCATTTCTTACTATCACTGAACTGAAAATATATATTTTTGTATTCCTTCTTGACTTCTTGTTATATCATTGTTGGGATTTGTGTGACTTCTCTCCTGTGTGGCTTCTTTGATGTTTCACTTGGGCTGACTTGTCAGAAAAACATTTCCCACAATGCTGGCATTTGTATGGCTTCTCTCCTGTGTGG
>JACSCI010000295.1:852-13442 GCA_016801065.1 Sceloporus tristichus | reverse complement strand
CGCTATGGGCCAGGCTCAATCCTTCAGGTAAGGAACACCTGCCTGAAGTCAATTAGCCCATCTTAATCCTTAAGGGAAGGAACATCAGCTCAAAGTCACAATCAGTTAGTGTCAATCCTTCACATAAGGAGCATCAGTCTGAGATTGCAATGGGCCAGTCTCATTCATTCAGGTAAGGAGGACCAGCCTGAAGTCAAAATGGGCCCTTCTCAATCTCTCAGGCAACAAGAATCATCCTGAGGTCACAATGAGCCATTCCCAATCTTTCAGGAAAGAGGCATCAGCCTGAAGTCACAATAGTCCTATCTCCATCCATCAGGAAAGGAGCAACAGCGTGAAGTCACACTACACCAGTCTCAATCTCTCTGGCAATGAGCATCAACCTGAGGTCATAATGGACCAGTATCAGTCCTCCAGGTAAAGAGCATGAGCCTGAAGTCATAATAGTCCCATCTCAGCCTTTCAGGCAAGGAACCTGAGGGTGAGATCACAATAGTCCTGTCTCAATGCTTCAGGTAAGGAGCAGCAGACGGAGGTCACAATGGGACAGTCTCAATCTCTTAGGCAAAGGGCATCAGCCTGAAGTTGCAATGTGAGATCTAGAGTCAGTCCTGTACTCAAAAAATCAAACTCATTTGAAACAAGAAGCTTTATTGATGAATCCAGGCAGAAACATCCATTAACACGTTTTTGCAAAGCCTGACGTCCAAAGGAACTTGCTCCCTTCTTAACCCACTCAACCCCTCCCTAAGCCAGCCCCCAATTCCCAAGCTAAAGCAACACAAGCGGAGGTTGCATAGATACCAAGGTTGTCTATACTTCCCTTCCCTTCTCCCAGGCAGCCTCACCTTGAAAAGCGGTCTTCCCAAGTCAGCTTCACTCCTCCTTGAAAACCAGTCTCCAGCTGCAACCCCAGCCCCTCTCCAAACGCCCTCCTTCATCTAAAAGCCACTCCATCTGTCTTCCTAACATTTCCCACTCCATGCTTTCTATAACCCATCACTCTAGACTACCTACTATGAACCACAACTGTAACTCCTACTTTAATAATCAAACCCTAATATTGTTACTCTTTATGACAGAACTCTTATACACTGCTTCTGACACGCAATGGGCCAGTCCCTATCCTTCAGGTATACAGCACCAGTCTGAAGTGACAATTCTCCTGTCTCAATCCTTCATCCACAGAGCATCAGACTGAAGTCACAATGGGCCAGTCTCAATGTTTCAGGCAAGAAGCATCAGCCTCAGGTTGCAATGGTCACGTCTCAAACCTTCAGGTAAGCAGCATTAGCCTAAATTCACAATGGTCCCATCTCATTGCTGCAGGCAAGGAACATAAGGCTGAGGTTGCAATGGGCCAGTCTCAATCCTTTGGGTAAAGAACACCACCCTGAAGTCACAATAGTACCCTCTCAATCCTTCATCCAAGGATCATCAGCCTGAGGTCACAATGGGCCAGTCTCATTCAGATAAGGAGCACCAGTCTGAAGTCACAATATCTCATGAATCCCTTTATTCATGCATTTATTCATTTGAAATTAAATGCTGTTACAAGTACGCAGCCTGTCCATCTCCGACTGATGCAGCGACTAAGGATAGCGTCTCTCCAGTGAATGCCTGCCTTAATGTGGTAATGAATTGGATGAGCGAAAACAAACTCAAACAGGAATCCAGGTAAAACAGAGGTACTTGTAATAGGGACCCCTAATCTGGGAATGGAATTATGTCAGCCAGTTCTGGATGGAGTCACACTTCCCCTGAAAGACTCTGTCTGCAGTTTAGGAGTGCTCCTGGATTCATCACTTCATCGGATGACTCAGGTGGATGCAAAGTTCAGGAGCACTTGTTATCAGCTTCGGCTGATACGCCAACTGTGCCGCTTCCTGGAGCAGGGAGACCTTGAAGCCGTAGTACATGTGCTGGTCACCCCTCGGCTCAACTTCTGTAATGCACTCTAGATGGGGCTACCCTTGTGCCAAGTTCAGAGACTTCACAGAATATGGCAGCCAGGTTGGTTATAGGCATTTCTAGAACTGCCCACATTACACCATTTCTTAAATCCCTCCACTGGCTGCCCATTAGTTTCTGGGCAAGATACAAGGTGTTGTTTTTAACCTTTAAAGCCCTCCATGGCTTGGGTCCTGACTACTTGCGGGAGCGCTTCCTCCCATACAATCCACCACAGACTCAGGTCCTCTGAGAAGAACCTGCGACAACTCAAGAAGACCAGACTTTCAGTGGTGACCCAGAGGTCCTTCTCATCAGCCGCTCCCAGGCTCTGGAACGGCCTCCGGATGAGATCCGTCATATTTCTGCCTTGGAAACCTTTAGGATCTCTTTCCATACTAGATGAGATCTATTGATTTGCCTCTCCCTCCTCCGGACCCTTACCCTTGCCATCATTACTGTTATGGAAACTGTTATCTATCGTTCTTGTCCTCCCCTCTCACCTTTAAAAAACGATCTAATTCTTGCCTGAAAAAACCTTTTTAATGTATTGTGTTTTGGATGTTTTAAATTTTATTGCAGTTTAATAGCTTTAAACTCAAAGAAATGTCAAGATTCTGTATTGAAACCAAAGTCAAATATTTGGGAACTTACTTTACTAAAAGAAACATCGAACTCTCCCAGAATAATTACATAAAAATAAGGTATGCAATTAAAAAAGATCTAGCAAAATGGAGTAAATATAACTTGTCCCTTTTAGGAAGGGTTGCCATAATTAAAATGAATATTTTACCACGAATGTTATATCTGTTTTGTAATATTCCATTTATTTCAAATGACAAATACTTTGTTTTATGGCAGAGAGACCTGACCAGATTTATTTGGGAGGGCAAAAAGGCGAGGATAAAATGGAAACTTTTAACTGAGGAGAAATTAAAGGGGGATATAACTTACACCGAACTTTAAGTTGTACTACTATGCTACTTAATTGGCTAGAAGAATGGATTACGTTGAGGAATGAGAATCTGTTGAATTTGGAAAGCTCTAATTTAAGTTTGGGAATCCACGCATATATGTGGTACCTAAAGCCTAAAGATAATAATGTCTTTAATCATCATGTTGTAAGAAGATCATTACTAAAGGTGTGGTACAAAGTGAAACAACAATTTTATAATGACATTCCCCCATGGGTGTCTCTACAAGAAGCATAGTATAGAAGAACGAAGAACAAAGACATGCAATGGTTACGATATGGAGAGCTAATAAGCAAAACATCTGAAGGGAATTACACTATGAAAAAGTTTGAAGAACTAAATGAGAAAGGAGAGATGCAAGATTGGTTTTTATATAACCAACTAAAAAGTCGCTTTAAGATAGATAACGAAATACCTGGTTTGACTATAGATAATAATGAAATAGATGAAATAGTGATGGACAAACAAGGGAAACACATAGCCAAATACTATAAGACACTAAAAGAGAGAGACCTTGAAAATGAAACCGTCAAGCATAGTATAAGATGGGCACAGGACACACACACACAAAATAATCACATTAGAAGAATGGGAAAAATCATGGAAAGGAACTAATAAATTTACGCTATGCCAAAATTATAAAGAGAACCACCTTAAAATGTTGTACAGGTGGTATCTAACCCCCCCAAAATCCATCAAATCTACAAAACTGGTAACATCAAGTGTTGGAAGTGTGGGAAACCAGAGGGTAATTTCTATCATATGTGGTGGTTATGCGCTAAAGCTAGAGATTTTTGGCAAATGACCCACGAAGCAGTTGAAATATGCATTCCTTTTGAACCACATTTATTTTTACTGAACATGACCCACAACGTAAAAAATGTAAAACATAACAGAATTATTTTATATATGGTTCCATGTGCAAGGATATTATTTGCACAATACTGGAAAACACCGAATAATCCATCTATTGAAGAATGGCTGATTAGACTATATGAAGCTAGAAATATGGACATATTATCTGCTTTATTAAAAGGAAAGTCAAAAGAAAGTTTGGAAAAAGAGTGGTGTGGTTTAAAAACTTTTGAGGAAAAGGGAATAATACATAATTAAATAATAGTTATGGTTGATACTAAGTTGAGGAATCTAAAGATCACCATGGGAAATTAATACATCAGGTCATATATTAGGAGTAAAGAAGTAATTTACAACATGCAGGAACATCCAAATGTAAAGGAAGTAGAACTAGAAAGACAACGATATTGATGATCTCATGTAAATATATGTCTGCATGTTAAGGAGTTATTAGTCAATGTTTGTATTAGTCAATGTTTAGTTTAGTTATATGTTCTCTTATTTCTTTCTTTATTATTTATTTGTTATACTTTATTCTAAAGAAACTTTTAAAAAATAGCTTTTTAGGGGTTGATTAATGTTCTTATAATTGGGAGGAGGGTTGAGGGTTTAGGGGTCTTAATAGTAATTCTTAAATTGGATGTTATTTTATTACTGTACTCTGCTTTGATTCCTTTGAGAAAAGGCAGAATATAAATTATTATTATTATTATTATTATTATTATTATTATTATTACATCCCTTCAAGGGGGTCCAAGGCCCTTTCAGTATGCTCCCAGAACCGGGGGAAGGGATGTTTCTGGGGCTGTGGGTCTCTCTGTTGGCCCTCCTCTGCAGGGTTGTTGTGAAGGAAAAGATAAGTATGTGAGGGAGGGTGCCCAATCTGGATCCTGTGGGCCTCTAAGCCTAGTTCCCAGGTTGCCAGGGGATTGCCAGAGCTTTGAGGTCCCTCCGTCTCCCTTCTCTTGGCTTTGGCCTACATTTTGGCTCTTCTCTCCCTCCCCCAGAGCCCCCTCCTCCCAGGACTCCAGAGAAAACTTCTCCCCCCCCCCAATTTTTTTTTGTTTCCAATGCTATTGAACTCTATCCTGTGTGATGCTTTCTATTTGGCACAAAACCCTTCCCCAAATGAGACATCAGAAGGGAGGGTCTCTCCTTTGCCCCACTTTCCAGGAGGGAGGGGGCTCTTCTAAGCCCTTTTTTACCTTTGGATCCCCCTCCCCTCCATGGCCATGCCTCTCTCCAAGGGTCCCCCCTGCCCCCTTTTATCATAATAACCCCCCAAACACCTGGGACCCAAGGAATCCCCCGAGGAGGGGGCAGGGAAGGAAAGAGGGAGAGGAGGCCTGCCTTTCTCTGGGGGGAGAAGAGGGGCTTCCTTCCTTCTTATAAGAGCCCAAGGGCCCCCCAGAAGACCCTGCAGCCATTCCTCTGAAAGAATGAGGGCTCTCCTCACATCCCTCCCTCTTCAGAACAGACTGTGAGGGCAGCCATGGCTTCAGGGACTGAGACTGCGCATGCCCATATGCCACCAAAGGCCCCTCCTCAGCATGCGCAGGGATTGCCAGGGCCTAGATGCTGCTGCTTATTCCGCTGGCGTCCTTTGCGGGAAAGGAAGGTATGCACCGGGAGTTCAGCGGCCTCCCCCTCCTTTCTTCCTTTGAGGAGATCGCAATGGAGTCCAAGGTGCAGAGCTGGACTCAGGAGGGAAAGCCAGGAAAGGAAGGCTCTAGTTTTGAAATATAGCTGTCTCTGTGTATCCTGTGTGTTTGTGTGTTTCTGTGCACATATGTGTGTGTGTGCCCCTTCTGTTCTTATGGCTGGGAATGGAGCTGAGGACTGAGGGGAGAAGAAAGGGTCAGTTTTGGGCAAATTCAGAACTTCCAGTGTGTTGAAATAGCAAAGAACTTTATTGAGAACACACAGAAACCCAGTGTTTAAGCCAGAACTGCCCACTCCAATCCAAACAATACACTAAAACCCCAAACGTTCAACATCACCCTCTTCCAAACCTAGCCTCACCCCCAATTCCCACAGTCTATGCCCCACAGGTAACAAGGCCCCCTTTGCCATTCCCAGAAACTTGCCCTTTCGGTTAATACCCCAAAATGTTTTTCAGACAACATCTCACACTTTGCAAAAGATACCATTCCCATAACTATTCTATCCAGCTGCAACAAATCCCACCCCTCATCTACCTAATCTATACCACAATCCACAATCGATGACAACTATACAACCCAAAGCAATTAAAACCTAAACTTAACAAAATATGACTTTAAAACATAAACAGACATATGGACAGAGAAAGCTAATAAACAAAATCATAAGGGCTTTTTCTTATTACCACAGGATTAAAAATATATTCTTTGTATTCCTTCTTGACAAATATAATGTTAGTTCATTACTGGGATTTCTGTAGCTTCTCTCCTGTGTGGCCTCTCATGTTTCACTTGGGCTGACTTAGAAGAAAAACCTTTCCCACAATGCTGGCATTTGTATGGCTTCTCTCCTGTGTGGACTCTCTGATGTGTCACTAGGTTTGACTTTGAAGAATAACATTTCACACAATGCTGGCACTTGTATGGCTTCTCTCCTGTGTGGACTCTCTGATGTGTCACTAGGTGTGACTTCTGAGAAAAACATTTCCCACAATGCTGGCATTTGTATGGCTTCTCTCCTGTGTGGCCTCTCTGATGTGTCACTAGGTATGACTTTGATGAAAAACATTTCACACAATGCTGGCATTTGTAGGGCTTCTCTCCTGTGTGGCCTCTCTGATGTGTCACTAGGTCTGACTTAGAAGAAAAACATTTCACACAATGCTGGCATTTGTAGGGCTTCTCTCCTGTGTGGACTCTCTGATGTATCACTAGGCTTGACTGCCGAGAAAAACTTTTCCCACAATGCTGGCATTTGTATGGCTTCTCTCCTGTGTGGACTCTCTGATGTGTCACTAGGTTCGACTTTGAAGAAAAACATTTCACACAATGCCGGCATTTGTATGGCTTCTCTCCTGTGTGGCCTCTCTGATGTTTCACTAGGTGTGACTTTGATGAAAAACCTTTCCTACAATGCTGGCATTTGTATGGCTTCTCTCCCGTGTGGACTCTCTGATGTATCACTAGCTCTGACTTCCGAGAAAAACATTTCCCACAATGCTGGCATTTGTATGGCTTCTCTCCTGTGTGGACTCTTCGATGCATGACAAGGATTGACTTGTAAGCAAAATGTTTCCCACAATGCTGGCATTTATGTGACTTCTTTCCTGTGTGGACTCTCTCATGACTCAAATGTTTTTCTGTAAAGAAGGACAATGACAGATGAGACTGAAAATCAGAGTTAAGAGAGGAGGGTGTTACCCCATGATTTAGCCCTCATTAACCCCTCCTTATTAGAGATTAAATTAAGAAAGTTTCTGTGAGTAACCCAAGCATGACCCTGCTGCTTATGCCCCTTAATCCATGGAACGATCGTATATTTACTTATAGGAGCTAGCAAAGAATGGGGACTGCCTTGAGGGAATCAGTGGAAGCAGATAGTCAAAGGACGGTTGAAAAAAAATATTCCATTAACCATGTGCAAAAATACTTTGATTGACAGATGGCATCATATCCTGTGAGACTGCCATAGAGTCCTGAGTCAGAGCCCAAGGCATGATGGAAGCTAACTGCAGAGGTCCCTTCATGCTGTTTGGCACCAGGAGATGACTCACAACTAATATAGTATGCAGCTCACATGCAGATTGGTGTGGATTGGATTGGAGTTCTGTGTACAAGAGATGGTGAAGTTGATGGAAGTCGGAGAGGAGAGCTTTCAAATATTTGTATTATTTTGCAACTCAAGAGAGAGAACCTCCAAGAATTTTGATGAATTCAACTGTGTTTGTCACTTATTTTTGACTGTGGAAGGTGGTCAGTGCATTGGCAATATCTATATCTGGATATCTGCTTCTGTACCCTGCTATGTTATTATTGCGCTGCATCTGGGAGCATCACCCTCAGACTGTGCTATATATTGGCTTTCCAACGCGACTGGAATTCAGAGCCAAGCTGCACCTGAGAGCCAGTGTGCTAATCCTTTGTCTGTGATATTTGCACCAAGCACCCATTGCATTCAATTTGGTTTCAGACCATTCCTCCCCCCAGGAAACATTCTGAAGTGATTTCATCCTTTTTGAACACTCAGTTTCTTCCCCCAAGCAACAATTACAGTATGTATAAATATATGTCCTGGATGGCTGTTCGTTGACGTCAGTCCAATTACAGACAGACAGTCTGTGGGTTTACACGGCTAAGCACCTCAATGCACTCACCAAACCCATTTGTCGCAGGAGCTCCTGACTTCTCTTCCCATTTCGAACCCTCAGCAATTGGAATCAAGATCCGCCTAGGTAAAGTATTACCATTATGAAAGTCTTACATCTCTTGACCACTCCCACCTGATGTGTGTGTGTTGCTTTTCCCCTGATTAAAACAAAAAAACCTATTTCAAATGCCTTTGGAGTTCTGTGTGCTTCTGGGCCTGGTATAGTTGGGCTTGAATCCCGAGGTCTCTATTGCCCCAACCAAACTATATCTCTCTTTTCAGCTAAGTACCAAATTCCCCTAAAAGCATCACACTTGCAAGTGTCCTTCCCAAACTCCAGTATTTGGGATAACAAAGGGCCTCTGGAATCAACCATGGAGCTAAACAAACTCAGGTTGAGAAAAACATTAGAGAAAAAGGAATTTTTGTGTCACCTTTCCTCTCTTCATAGACATTGCTAATAATTGCTATATGGAGCCCCTTAATATCCCTGAAAACAAGGGCCTGAGCCATGTTCTCACCAGTTCACTCAATCCAGTCCTTAAAATCTGTCAGGTTGGTGGCTGCCTCCCAATCCCCAAAGCCCCTCTCCTGGCCCTTCCCAAGGTCCCTTCCTCTACACACAAAGCTAGGCGATTCTGGCTTTGCTCCTGCCTTCCCCTCCTGGTTCCCAGAGGCCTGATCCCCTTCCTTTTCTCCCTCCGCTCCCCAACCTTCCCTCTTGCCATCTGCACTGCTTCAGCATTTCACCTTCAGCATCTCTTCCCTGCCTTTTTATTTTTCACATTCCCTCCATCTCTCTCTCACAAACACAACCACAGAGAGTGTGTGATGCATAAAAGGGATACTTTGAGGCCCATTTGTTGAGAAAGGCAGTATAATCAATATACAAATAATTCATTGGGAAAGGCAGAGCAAGTGGGTTTGGGACCTGGACTCCAATTTTGGTGAGGGTCAAGTGCCAGAGAGCAGCCATAAAACAGCCTTAAGACATCTCTAAGGAGTTTATCGAACATGAGGAATTTCTCTTAATTTCGAATGAAAAGAAAGTAGGGCCAGAACGCATTCACATCAAGTTGCTAGTTTAGCGCAATTATGTGAATGTGCATTGCGTTCAAACTGGCTCCCCCTTGCACGAAAATAGCATGCCATGGCCCGAATTTGAGTGTGGCAGTCTATCACGCAATAACGTGAAACCACATGATTGCGTTCAGATTGCCATCGGAATATACTTCCAATTCCCCTTGTCTGATAAACTCCTAAGACAGGGATGAACTACTGTTGTTGATGGGGGGAGGTGGTCATATTGGACCCCAGGGGATCTCTGGGCACCCCCACATGGTATTCCCTTGAGAGAGGGATAAATAATATTTTGCCCCTCAATATCCGACAGCATTCCTTTGAGGAAGTGGTATCCATTTTGCCACTGTTCTCTGAGCCACTGCAGGGCCAAGGGAGGCATTTTACCCAAGAAGCCTTTCCAGACTCTCAAAAGGCTGGAATAGGGGCCAAAAAAGCGAGGCAACTTGGTCAGGGATAGGCTAAGGAGCATTTGGAGCCAAAAAGCATTTCTCTCCATGGTTCCTTCCCATAAAATCCTAGAATTGACAGTTTAAATTAGGATATTTAGAATCCATAGATAGTGGAAAGAAATAGTGTCTTTCTAAATTACAAATTCCAAGATTTCACAAAAAGTTGCTATGACAGTTAAACTATGTGTGAAAGGAATCCAGGAGTCCTGGTAGACCACAACTTGAACATGGGTCAACAGTGTGATGCAGCAAGTAAAAAGGCCAATGTGATCCTAGGACACATTAATATGAGTATAGTGTTATGTCAGTGGGTTGGACTGGTTAGCTCTTCTAGTTTCTTTCAACTCTATGATTCTACGTCATTGATTAAGGGAAGTAATAGTGCAACTCTATTCTGCTTTCGTCAGACCCTCACTTGGAATACTGTGTCCACTTCTGTTCACCACAATTCAAAACGGATGTTGATAAGCTGGAGTGTATCCAAAGGAGAGCAAGAAAATGGTGAAGGGTCTGGAAACCATCAAGCCCTATGAGGAGTGGGTTAGGGAGCTGGGAATGTTTAGCCTGGATACCTAGCTAATACCCCAGAGGACAGGATCAACATTCAAAAGGCTAACAAAATGCCAAAGCTAACAAAATGAAATTCAATATGGAGAAAAGTAAGTTATTGTACTTAGGGCGGAAATATGAAATGCAGAGATATAGGATGGGGGAAACCTGGCTGAATGAAACTACTTGTGAAAGGTATCTAGGAGTCCCAGTAGACCACAGGTTGAACATGAGTTAACAGTGCGATGCAGCAGCTAACAAGGCCAATGCGATTTTAGGCTGCATCAATAGAAGTATAGTGTCTAAATCAAGGTTCCTTACCCACAGAGGCCACATTTTCGTAATTCTCAATCATCACATAATTGTATGTAAGTCTCTGCTTCTTTGTCAACATTTTCCATTCATCCTCAGTGAAGTATACCGCCACATCTGCAAAGGTGACCTGCAAAAGAAAATAGCCTTCATTCACAGAATGACAAACAAACAAACAAACAAACAAAAAGGGGGGGAGCACATGATGCAACCCAAAAATTATTTGATCACCTCAGAATTTAGTCCAGGAAATAAAGTTTAAATTCTGTCAGCAAGAAAAAAGCTACTGCTTTGAAATCCAGTTTGTCTTGAATTCTTTCAATATAATGTACAATATATTAATCAATATAATTTAGGCCATGGCTGGCATATTGATGATGGATTAGGATACTGACTGTCCCAAGACATACAGTACATTTAGCCACCAAAGATTATAGTGGATTTAGCAATTTGTTGCCAAATTTCAGAGGCAAATGTCATTTTTAAAAAGCAGTTCTGGGGAGCACTGTGGGTTTGAGGGCCATGGGGCCAACCCCACTTTATATCCAGAGACGTTCTCCCATATCACTCAACATTTCACAGATGGGAAAAACAAGACACATGTGGACAAGCAACACCAGAAAGTGGTGAAGATGGTAAAAGTTGTTTATGAGGAAGATCACACAAGTGGGAAAGGGGACAGCAGTTTGCTTTTGCCTCAGACTCCTAGCAAAGGAAAGTCCCTGCCCCCTTCTTCCTTCTCCTCTTCCCACTTTTGAGTTGATGGGGTGCAAACTCCTTGGCAATCATTATGCAGAAATTGAAATGAGCTGAAGAAAGGGGAAAGTGGAAGGAGGAGAGATAAACCAGGGCATTTTAAAAGCCCCCAAAATAATGGGGTGACAGAGGATTCACCAGGACTGTCTCTGCCAAACCTGGACAGTATTTTATTTGCTTTCTTTCATAAATTGGCCCAGCAGTGACACAGATGAAGCTATTAGGATAGTGACTCACCGAAGAGTTGTTGTACCTTGGCAGCCTCTTTCTTTTGGAGCCCAGCTCCCTCCTCTTGGCCTCTGTGTCAGCCATCAGGTGGGCAGGGGTCCTGGTGGCTCTGCACTTGGTCACTTCCAACGAGAGAGGCCCAAAGCCGTGTCCAAGGAGGCCGAGATGAAGTTCCTGAGAAAAGGGACCAGGGTTAGGATTGCCTTGGCAAGAAACCCTGCAGCACTCAAAGACACAGAGAACAGCATCCTTCTGGTGACATACACAAGTGACATATGCCTCCTTTGGGCCAATGCAGAGGTGGACATCCCCTTCCTCCCTCTGCACCAAACAAAGCCCCCTGGACCTAGCATAGACTCACTGTAGCTCTCCATGCCTTCTTAGAGTGGTGGGAGATTAGGGGATGGGGAATTGGAGAGGGCCCTGGTTATGTCCCCGTAGCTAGATGTGAAATGAGTGCATCATAAATAAATAAACAAATAAATAACCTGCTGAAACCTCTAAAGATCCCCAGTATCAGCCCCTTTCCCAAGAAGTGACACCGCTTTAACCGCTCAGTGCTATGGAATCCTGGGATTTTACCTTTGGACACTTAGCCTTCTCTGCCAGAGAGCTCTCATGCCCAACAAACTACAAATCCCAGGATTCCACAGGATGGAACCAGGAGAGTTAACAGACTTTAGAACTGGATTATTTCTGCAGTGCAGGTACAGCCTGAGTTGGTTGTAAAAGGATAGAAGCACCCAAGTCTTGTTTTTACCCTCCTAATAATGGTTTTCCTTTAAAAAAATAAGTAGTTTGTTTTAGTCTCTCATAGTTATTCTTCTTGTTGTTTGTTTGTTTCTATGTTTGTTTGTTTCATTCTTGTTAATATGAGTTATTCTGGTCTGTCTCCTTCCTTTTTGCCTGAAAATCTATTAATAAGAAAACTGGGGAGACTTTTTAAACCTCCCAAAGGAGCCACTTTTGGCCTTGTTTGGGGGACTAGCCTCCTCTTAGAAGCCAAAGCCCAATGTTTGTGAAGAAGAAGAATACGGCTTGTATTAAAACTATCCTCCCCGTTTCTGATCCCTTTTAAAACCCATGTTCCCCAGAAGGAGCAGAGCTGTGTAATAAGAAAACCCTC
>JACSCI010000293.1:9690-20173 GCA_016801065.1 Sceloporus tristichus | reverse complement strand
ACTGGTTCTTATCCATTTATTTCCAACAATTATAACTAACCTAATCACTGGTTCTGACAAGTTCAAATCGGGCCAGTCTGAATCCTTCGGGTAAAGAACACCACCCTGAAGTCACAATAGTACTGCCTCAATTCTTCAGGAAAGGAGCATCAGCCGGAAGTCAAAATAGGCAGTCTCGATGTTTCAGGCAAGGAGCATCAGCCTCAGGTTGCAATGGTCACGTCTCAAACCTTCAGGTAAGCAGCATTAGCCTAAATTCACAATGGTCCCATCTCATTGGTGCAGGCAAGGAGCATCAGTCTGCGGTCACAATATGTCATGAATCCCTTTATTCATGCATTTATTCATTTAGAAATTCATGCCATAAGGGTTATAGGTTTGGGTTTAGATTAGAGTTCAGATAGATAGGATTTATGGTGGGTTAAAATAATATGTTTTAATATGGACTTTAATAGAAGATACTAGAAAGAGGTAGGGAGATCATGGCTAAAGAATGTGATTGTTTGCTAGGATTGGAATGTGTGGGAATCTTCCTTTTAACAAGAGGCTTGAATTTAAAAGACTGGTCTCTGTAAAAGGAGGGGGAACATAGAGTGTCATTGGTATTGTTATATTGTATTATGTTGTTCCTCTCCATTGGCGCCCCCTTGTCATGGGGGAGAGACTTGCGTACCCTAATGAAGCTGTGAGCTATTCTGGCGGTGGTATAATAGCCACTGGCAGGGCCCCCCATGCCAGACAGGTCACAACCAAAGGGTCTGACCAAGAGCGCCAAAGGGCAGGATGGGCCCTCTAGCCTTATGGCCATTATCCTAGGAGAAGGAAAACTCTTAATCTCAAACCCAGGGAGATGGTGCTCGTCTAACCCTGCAAGGTCAACCATCTCAGAGAAGGAAACTCTAATCAAACCTACGACCCGAGGTCCTCGCTGCCACTGTCCATGCTTGTCAAGGCCTCAGCTGACAAACCTCTGGTTTAAAGGGTGAGGCCAGTTCTGTGCATGCTGCGCTCCACCAGAAAAATCCATTGCAGAGGCTCGAAGGATACATCCAATTTCCGAAAAAGCCCTGTAGCAATAGGTGAGGGATGAAACGGCAGGTGTGAAGATGCACTGGAAGCCGCAGACCCAAGCCTGCATGCAGGCGGTTCAGGACTTTGGTCGCTTGAGACTGACCGGGGATGATAGTCTTGTTCGGCAGCATCCTGAATGACCAAGCAGCCTTTTTAAAGGAGAGCACTGCTTGCTCCATATGGAGAGGGGCCTAGAAAAGGTGGCCTAAAGAAAGCTCATCCCCAACAACCCGGCTGGCTAGCCGTGGCCAATGGGAATTTTCTGATGCGGTCAAACAAAGACAAAGAGACAAAGGCACACACCAGCCTCCAAAGGTGCAAACAGACTAACGCTTGCTATATTAAAAAAATGTTTTGAATATGGTAATAGAAATTCAAAAATGTTGGCCAGGTCCACACAGAAGAAGAAAATGGAAAATATGATAAATGCGGTTAGAGATAAATCTGGTAAAATATGTAGACTGATGAAAGAAAAATTAAAAAATGTTGAAGAATTTTATAAGGAATTATACCAGGCAGGAGAAAATCATTTGGACAAAATAGAGAAATATGTGGAGGGCAGAAATTAGAAGAAGAAGATAAAGAGTTACTGGAGCAACCCATTGAGAAGGCAGAGATAGTGGAGGTAATAAAGAAACTGAAAAATGGGAAAGCTCCAGGGATAGATGGATTGGGACCAGAATATTATAAAGTGTTTGAAAAGATGTTAATCCCAAAATTGTTAGAACTATATAATGGAATAATGAATGGGGAGAAGATTCCAGCATCATGGCACCAGTCATTAGTAATCTTAATACCAAAGGCAGATAAAGACTTAACTGACCCAGGGTCATATAAACCTATATCATTAATAAATCAAGATGCAAAGATTCTATCAGCAATAATAGCAAATAGATTGAATAAATGTATGTATAAATATATAGGAAAGGACCAATGTGGATTTGTAAAAGGAAGACAAATGTCCAATTTAGTAAGTAGAGTCTTGAATGAAATACATGTAATAGGGGAGAAAAAAATAAAGGCAGGGATTTTGGCATTAGACATATTTAAAGCATGTGATTGTGTGGAATGGCCAACATTAAAATAATTATGAAAACATTTGGAATAGAGGACAGAATAAGAGGATTAATAGATCAATTCTATCTTGATAATTCAGTAAAAGTAATGGTAAATGATGGGATAACAAGCGAAATAAGAGTGACAAGAGGTACAAGGCAAGGATGCCCACTATCACCAATATTATTTGCAATGGTCATAGTTATTAGTGAATGTTATAAGAAATGATCATAGTTTAAAAGGAATAGGATTTAAACAGAAGCATAAAATTAGTTTATTTGCCGATGACACTCTATTAACTATTAAAAATTTAGTGGATAGATTGGGGGGAAAAAAGAACATTTAAAGATATTTGGAGAAATGACAGGGTTACAGATTAATTGGAATAAATCACAAATGATGATATTTAATTATACAAAAAAAGAGGAATTTGAGTTTCTAAAACAAAAAAGTTTAGAGGTAAGATTAAGAAGCAATATAAAATATTTAGGAATAAATATAACAAAAGACGTAAAGGAAATGGAAGATAAGAATTTGGTAGTGTTAAGGAAAGAAGTGGAGAAAAAATTGGAAGAATATGAAAAATTCAATTATCCTGGTTTTGGAGAATTGCATTAATTAAGATGAAAATATTGCCAAAATTAATTTTTTTATTTAGAATGATACCATTAAAAGTGTCGGAAACCGAACTGAATAAATGGCAACAGCTAATAAATACATTCTGTAATGGAGGGAAAAGAACAAGATTAAACAAACAATTTTGGTATAAAACACAAAGAGAGGGAGGTTAGGCCTTCCTAATATAAGAGGATATTATGAGGCTAATCAATTGAGATACGTGATAGAAGGCATGTTGGGTGGGAGAGATTTAGAATGGTTAGAAGTAGATACAGAGGAAGTAGACATGAGAATATGGAATATCTTTTTTAATGACTTTATAAAGAAATAAATAAAAATGATTGGAAACCCACTTATGAAAAATATAATAGAAATATGGTATAAACATAAAAAAGAATTAATGAGTGAAGAGTCAATAATAACACCAATAATAATGGAAAAAGAATTTCCAAAGAATTTGAGAGGATTGTTAGATAAAGAGCTAAAGGAAAGGAAAATAGATAGAATAGAAGATTGGCCAGATGTAAGAATAGAGAAAGGAAACATAAAAGAAAAACTTATGGGAATAAAGTTTCATGATTTCACTATATACAAATAGAACAATGGATTAAAAATTGGAGGAAAAGGAATGTAGACAAGAAAAAGTATACGCAATTTGAACAAATAGTTCAGAAAGGAAGAGAAACGGAAGAAAATGAGAATATAAAAGGAATTACTAGTAAAATTTACAAAATGTTGATGGAGAATAAAGGAGGAAAAATAAAAGGAAATACTATAAAGGGATTATGGGAAGAAGAATTAGGATGTAAAATAAATGACAAGGAATGGAATAGAATTTGGGAACAAAGACACTTGAAAAATTTATCGGTTCGGATAAAAGAAAATTATTATAAGTTGATTTGGAAATGGTACCTGACTCCAGTGAGACTAGATAATATTAATAAGAATAATTCAAAACATTGTTATAGAGGCTGTCAAGAAGTAGGGTCATATATGCATATAATGTGGTGGCAATGTAAATATGTACAAAGGTTTTGGGAAAAAGTACTATTAGAAATAGAAAATGTTATGAATATAAAAATAGAAGAACGAATATAGTTTTGTTATCATAATATAACTCAGAGAAATGGAAAAAAGAAGAAAAAGATTTGGTAACAAATTTGCTTACAGCAGTGAGATTAATAATAGCAAGGTATTGGAAAAAGAAAATGGATGTAGAAGTGGAGGATTGGTACAAAGAGGGATGGAGATTAGCTATTAATGATAAATTGACATGTAAACTGAACGTAAAGAAAGGATTATGGAAAAGAAATGACTTTGAGGGGATTTGGAAAGAATTTGTCGAGAAAGTGTTGAGAAAAGAAGATGGAAGATTACCACCAGAAGACGAGCTGAAATTTTGGATGGAATATAAGGGTGGAAATGGCTCCAGGAAAATAGGGAGGCACTGAGGGGAATATAAAATTATGTGTAAAAACGGTAATAGAATGTAGAGATGTATTTGTTTATGGAAATAAAATTTAAAAAAATAATAAAAAAGAATTTAACAAAAGAATGATCAGGAAAATCTACAAGAAGTGACTGGCTTTAAAGTAGGAAAAAGGGTCAAATATCTAGGTATTGAGTTCACCTCTAAAAACAGAGAGCTCTTTAAAAACAACTACAAGAAAATACGGGGTGATATCAACCAAGATCCCAATAGATGGGCTAAACTCAACCTGTCTGTCTTGGGTAGGATCGCGGCAGTTAAAATGAACGTACAGCCTAAATTACTGTTTTTATTTCAGACTCTACTATCCTTCTTAATGACAAACCATTTTTAGAACGGCAGAAGGACCTGCAAAAATCCATCTGGGAAGGGGAAAAAAATAGAATCAGATTTAAATCTCTAAGAGATGATAACACGCAAAGAGGAGGTTTGGGTTTACCATCTTTACAAATCTACTTTTATGCAGCTAGTCTACAATGGCTTAGGGAATGGATTACTCTAAGAACAGAAAACTTTTGCAATCAGAAGGAGTGGATGATTGCTTTGGTTGGCATGCATATATGTTTTACAAGAAGGTGAAAGCCAACAAAGAATTTCTGAACCACTTTGTCAGAAGAAGATTGTTTAGGGCCTGGCAGAAATGTAGAAACCATATTAATAGGAAGATCCCATTATGGGTCTCTACCAATGAGGCGTTTTATCAGAGAAGAGGTTGCGAAAGGAAGATGGGTAACGTATAAGGAATTACTAAGAGAAGATGAATTAGGTGACCTTATTATGAAATCCCCTGAACAATGGGCATCACAAGGTCTCAGGTACCAGCGGCATATTTATAGACAACCTTCTGAAAAGTTAAGATTAGACAAGAAGACAGAAGGCCTATCTGGGTTAGAGTCAGAAACAGAATCAGAAAAGACATTACTGGGAAATGGAGATAAGATTATTTCCAGGTTATATAAAGAACTGCTTAAATTAGACACAGAATCAGAGACTGTTAAAGATGGGTGAAGGAGTGCGGGGAAAACATTTTACTAGAGGAATGGGAGGAAAATTGGCCAAAAAGGCTCAAACATAGGCTCCCTATGGATCTGAAGGAACAATATTTTAAGATGCCGTTCAGGTGGTACCTGACTCCCATCAGGCTGGCCCATATGTATAAGGACACAAGCGACAGACGCTGGAAATGTGGGGAAGGAAGAGGGTCCATGAGACACATCTGGTGGAAATGCTGGAAGGCCCACAATTCTGGGGGAAATACAGGCAGCTATGTCAGAGATCCCACAAATAAAGATCCTAAAACATCCTAAGATATTCCTACTTGGAATACTTAGTAAAGAAATGGAAAATAGATTTGGAAAGATTTTGTTTTATTGGATCTCTGTGCCAGACTGGTATACGCTAGAAGATGGAAAGAGGCAGAGATACCAGGTATTTCAAATTGGGAAGAGGAACCTTACGATTGAATGGAGAATGATAAACTTACTTGTCTGATCAGATCTGGTTCACTAAGTAAATTCAGGGAGGATTGGTATCCGGTGCAGGCTTATTTGGAACAACAAACTTGTGAAAAGAACTAGAGAAAATATTACGCAGTTACTAGTCGAGCGAGTAAGTAGAAGAGGTACTTAAGATTATAAAGATATCTGATAAGCGTTAAAGTTATCTGCGTAGATATTAGAGGATACTCTTGAAAGCATTATGTGTTTATTTTTATTTTATTTTATTTCTTCTCTCACCATATTATATCACATATATAGATAGTATCAGTAAACTAAGGGAAATATATTGTATTGAATATTTTAATATTTGAAGGGCGTAATGGAGGAAAATATTATTCTGTTTTGTATATTCATAGTTAATAAGAAACGCAAAAGCAGTACTTAAATTAAGTACAGCTATGTATTTCTTTTCTTTTTTCTTTCCCTACTAATACAGTTTGAAAACCAGGAGTTCGATTTAAAGGACCAGTCAAATACCTCAAATAGGGACAGCTTTGGACTTTGGAAGCCATTTTAATTTGTGTGACCATTTGATTTTGTCTATGTTTCATGTATGTATGTTATAGTTGATGCTTGTACTCTGTTTTTAATGCAATGAACTTAAAAAAAGAGGAAAGTCTGGGGATTCTGTTGGTTGAATGTCTACCCGTTGCTTAACAGATTCCCTAGCGGAGATGACACAACTGGTCTCGGAGCTGCTGCTAGTCACCTAGGCTTTTAGTCCTGGGCGACCTCAACATCCCCCTCGAGGCCGGTTTAACGAACGTATCTAGTGCAGATCGGGAGTCCATGGTCAGCATGACAAACATGGGCCTTTCCCAGATAGTCTCTGAGCACACGCACTGTGCAGGTCATACTCTTGATGTGGTCTTCTGTGCGGAACAGGCACATCCGTGGGCGGAAGTAGTCAATATCTCCGCATTGTCATGGACCATGCATCATTTCCTGGGCAAGGTTGGGTTTAAGGTCACTATTCCCCCCATTGTGGGTGGAGGACCTATTAAAATAGTTCGCCCTCAAAGGTTGAAGGGACCCACTAAGATCCCAGAGGCCTTAGACGGTTTGATGCTGGCGATTCTGTTGCAGCTCTGGTGAATACTTGGAACAATGGTCTTACCAGAGATATAGACACTATCGTTCCCAAGTGCCATTTCAAACCCGCTTCAAATGATATTTAGTGGTATACTAAAGATCTCAAAATAATGAAGGGGGCTGGACAATGGCTAGAGCGCCTCTGGCAGAAATATCAACTCATACCTGATAAGGGATTTTCTTAATTCCTATGGAGTGGCAATAGATGCAGCTAAGTCCTTCTGCTCTGCATCTATTGCATCTGCAAAGTCTCATCCAGCAGAGCTATTCAGGGTGGTAAGGGACTTGACTCAAATGCCCCCCACCCTGAACCCTTTATTGGGACCTACAAAAGCCTGCTCTGATGCTTTTAATAAGTACTTGGCAGACAAAATCTCTCAGATAAGAGCCGATTTGGATGCCGGCCTTATGAAAGAGGTGACAGGAGAGGTATCCAGAGCCTCTGCCCATACTGTTATTCTGGATCAATTTGAGTCAGTTAGTACAGAGGATGTGAACAAGCTCCTTGGAAGTATGCAAAAGACGACTTGCTCTCTCGATCCTTTCCTATCTTGGCTGGCCATCCAGGGGGGAGATACCATCAAGATGCTCCTAAAAACACAACTAATGCATCTTTCAGAGAAGGCTGTCTTCCATCTCGCCTCAAGGAGGCAGTGGTTAAACGACTTCTAAAAAAGCCTTCCTTTGACCCCCTGGACAGAAACAATTACAGACCAGTTTGGCTCTTACCTTTCTTAGGCAAGGCAATCGAGACGGCAGTCACCATTCAACTTAAAGCAGTCTTGGAAGAAATGGATTTTCTAGATCCATTTCAAACCAGATTTAAGGCAGGTTACGGAGTTGAGATGGCCATGGTCACCTTAGACGATGATCTCCGTCTGAGTATCGATAGCTCTTTGGAAAGGGGACATGGGACCCTACTAGTGCTCTTGGACCTCTCAGCGGCCTTCGATACCATTGACCACGGTATCCTTCTGGAACGCATGGGAGAGTTGGGTTTTGGGGGCAGTGCTTTCCAGTGATTCTGGTCCTACATCTTGGGCAGATTCCAGATGCTGTCACTTCAGCTCAAGTTAAGCATCCCTCAAGGCGCGATTCTGTCCCCAATGCTATTCAACATTTTACATGAAGCTGTTAGGTGAGATCATTCGGAGACATGGGGCGGGGAGCAGGAAGACTTTGAAACAGTAGCACATGCGCTGGTCACCTCTCGGCTCGACTTCTGTAATGCACTCTAAATGGGGCTACCCTTGTGACAATTTTGGAAACTTCAGTTGGTACAGAATATGGCAGACAGGTTGGTTATGGCCACTTCTAAAACTGCCCACATTACACCGGTTCTTAAATGTCTCCACTGGCTGCCCATCAGTTTCCGGGCAAGATACAAGGTGTTGGTTCGATCTGGAAGGACCTGCCGGATGAGAT
The DNA here is from genome assembly GCA_016801065.1 of Sceloporus tristichus. Lineage (NCBI taxonomy): Eukaryota > Metazoa > Chordata > Lepidosauria > Squamata > Phrynosomatidae > Sceloporus > Sceloporus tristichus. Next base: position 11,923 of record JACSCI010000293.1, on the reverse strand, counting down.
CCATCCTATTTCCACCTTGGAAGCATTTAAGAAGGATATTAAGACTAATCTCTTTCCAGACTAGATTAGATCTATTGACTTTCCTCCCCCTCCCCTGACCCTCACCCTTGCCATCGTTACTGTTATGGAAATTGTTATCTATCGTTCCTGCCCTCCCCTCTCACTTTCAGAAAATGACCTATTTCTTGCACGAAAAACCCTTTTTACTGTATTGTGTTTGGAATGTTTTAAATTTTATTGCAGTTTAATAGCTTTTTAGAGGTTGATTAATGTTTTTATAATTGGGAGGAGTTTTGGGGGTTTGGGGTTTTTAATAGTATTTCTTAAATTGTATGTTATTTTATTACTGTAATTTGCTTTGATTCTTTTGAGAAAAGGAGAATTATTATTATTATTATTATTATTATTATTATTATTATTATTACATCCCTTCAAGGGGGCCCAAGGCCATTTCAGTATGCTCCCAGAACCAGGAGGGGGGAGAATCTTTCTGGGGCTGTGGTTCTCTCTGTTGGTCCTCCTCTGCGGGGTTGTTGTGAAGGAAAGGGTAAGTATTTGAGAGGGGTGCCCAATCCAGATCCAGTGGGTCTCTAAGCCTAGTTCCCAGGTTGACAGGGGATTGCCAGAGTTTTGAGGTCCCTCTATCTCCCTAGGCTTGGCTTTGGACTAGATTTTGGCTCTTCTCTCCCCCCCAGAGCCCCCTCCCCCAGGACTACAGAGAAAACTCCCCCCCCCCAATGTTGCTTCCAGTGCTACTGAACACTATTCTGCGTGATGCTTTCTATTTGGCACAAAACTCTTCCCTAAATGAGGCATCAGTAGGGAGGGTCTCTCCTCTGCCCCACTTTCCAGGAGGGGGCTCCTCAAAGATCTTTTTACCTTTGGATCCCCCTCCCCTCCATGGCCATGCCTCTTTCTAAGGGTCCCCCCTGCCTTCTTTTCTTATAATAACCCCCCAAATACCTGGGACCCAAGGAATCCCCCAAGGAGGTGGGAAGGGAAGGAAAGAGGGAGAGGAGGCCTGGCAGGCCCCTAGCACTTTATGGGGGGGGGGGAGAAGAGGGGTTTCCTTCCTTCTCATAACACCCTCCAGCCCCCCCCCCAGAAGACCCTGCTGCCATTCCTCTGAATGAACAAGAGCTCTCCTCACATCCCTCCCTCCCTCCCTAAGAACAGACTGTGAGGGCAGCAATGGCTTCAGGTGCTGAGACTGCGCATGCACAGATGCCCCCAAAGGCCCCTCCTCAGCATGCGCAGGGATTGCCAGGCCCTAGATGGTGCTGCTTATTCTGCTGGTGGCCTTTGCGGGAATGGAAGGTATGCACCGGGGGCTCAGTGGCCTCCCGTTCCTTCCCTCATTTTTTCCTTTGAGGAGACCACAATGGAGCCCAAGGTGCAGAGGTGGACTCAGGGGGAAAGGCAGAAAAGGAAGATTCTGCTTTGGAAATATAGCTGTCCCTGTGTATCCTGTGTGTGTGTGTGTGTGTGTGTCTTTGCCTCTGCTGTTCTTATGGCTGGGATTGGAGCTGAGGACTGAGGAGAGAAGAAAGGGTCAGTTTTGGGCAAATTCCTAACTTCTGTGCATCAAAGAGTCCAGTGTGTTGAAACAGCAAAGAACTTTATTGAGAACACATAGAAATCCAGTGTTTAAGCCAGAACTGCCCACTCCAATCCAAAGAATACATTAAAATCCCAAAACCTAAAACACCACCCTCTTCCAAACCTAGCCCACCTCCAATTCCCACAGTCTATGCCCCATAGGTAACAAAGACCCTTTGCCATTCCCACAAAGTAGCCCTTGCTGTTAATACCGAGCTCCAACTTTCTTTAGTCAACATCCCACACATTGCAAAAGCTATCATTCCCATAACAATTCTAACCAGCTGCAACAAACCCCAGCCACCCCATCTGCCTAACCTATACCATGACCCACAATCTCCAGCCAAATTTACAACCCAAAGCAATTATCTATACTATTAGCAATTAAAATCTAATCTTAACAAAATATAACTTTTAAACATAAACAACAGGGACTTTTCTTAGCACCACTGGATTGAACATATATTTTTTGTATTCCTAACTGACAAAACTAATATTAGTTCTTTACTGGGATTTCTGTGGCTTCTCTCCTGTGTGGACTCTCTGATGTTCCACTAGGTATGACTTCCAAGAAAAATGTTTCCCACAATGCTGGCATTTGTATGGCTTCTCTCCTGTATGGACTCTCTGATGT
>JACSCI010000292.1:12414-41779 GCA_016801065.1 Sceloporus tristichus | reverse complement strand
TATTATTATTATTATTATTATTATTATTATTATTATTATTATTATTACTGTATTATTACACACAGACGCATACACAAACACATAATATATACATATATATGTGTGTCTGTATACACACACACATATATATACACACACATACAGTCAAACACACATACATGTCAGTGTTGCCAATTTAAGTCCACTTCTTCAGCTGCTTTTGGATTTAATAATGATAACAATAATGGTGATGATGATAGAGAGATAGATCTTGTAGCACCTTTGAGTCTCATTAAAAAAAAGTTGGCACCATGAGCTTTCCTAGACTTAAGTGTACTTTCTCAGATGCATAGGAATTGTAGTTTATTTTGGCATCAGAGCTCTTTCTCACAAAACTACAATTCCCAGGGTTCCCTAGCAATGAGTCAGGGCAGCTAAAGTGGTCTTGAACTGGATTATTTCTGCAGTGTGTCTTGGACCCAACTCAGACTGCATCTTCACTCCAGAGACAATCCAGTTTCATACCGTTTTAACTGCCATGGCCCAGTGCTATGAAATCATGGGAATTGTAGTTTGTTCTCTCACCAGAGTTTGCTGAGAGAGAAGGTAAAATGTCTCACAAAACTAGAATTCCCAGGGCTCCCTAGCACTGAGCCTGGGCAATTAAAGGGGCGTCAAACGGGATTATTTCTGCAGTGCGGTTGCAGCCGAACACGTTTCTATTTTGCACAAAGCTTCCTGGATCCCCTTCATGTCAAAATAAATATCTTAAAGGTATTAGAAGAATTGAAAGATTCTTTGTTTGGTTCAATGGTAATTTTGAGAGTTGAAATAAGATACAATTATTTTTATTGAATTAGGTTTACATTTATTTGCAAAAAGATACGCCATATTAATAAATATATAAATAAATCCTATTATTATTATTATTATTATTATTATTAACATTACAGGAACTTTCCAGGGATTTTGACTGAATATTCAGGGTAATATGGGGGGATTCCTGGATTTTGGTAAAACATGCTGGGAAATATCTTAGCAACACTGGTCCTGCCCACTCCAATCTCTTTGAACCGAGGACTACAACTCTCAAGCCTCCTTCCTTCCTTCCTTCCTTCCTTCCTTCCTTTTTGCCTAGCTGCCTTGTGTCACTGGTGTTACTGCTCTTGTTGTGGTTGTGTGCCTCCAAGTTGTTTCTGACTTATGGCGACCCTAAGGGAAACCCTCCGCAGGCTTTTCTTGGCAAGATTTGTCCAGAAGTGGTTTTGCAAGTGCCTCCCTCTGAGGCTGAGAGAGTGTGACTTCTTGCCTAAGGTCACTCAGTGGGTTTCCGTGGCCAAGAGGGCATTCGAACCCTGGGCTCCAGGGTCATAGTCCAATGCTCCAGCCACTAAACCACACTTTCTCTTACTTGAGGTTTGTTGTTTTTTTGTGGGTGGCTTCAAGTCATTGCCGACTTCTGGGGAGCCTCTCCTGGGGTTTCCTTGGCAAGAGTTGTTCAGAGGAGGTTTGCCATTGCCTTCCCTGAGGCTTGGAGAGTGTGACTTTTTGCCCAAGGGACCCAGCTGGTTTCATGGAGGAGTGGGCATTGGACCCTGGCCTCCAGAGTTGTAACCCAACACTCAAACCACTGCACCACACTGCCTCCCACTCCCATGTACAACCTGAGAAATAATTGCACTTTTTTCTGTTGTTCATGTGTGTCTTCAAGTTGTTTCTAATTTATGGCAACCCTAAGGCAACCTTATAATTGAGCTTTCTTTGCAGGTTTCTTCAGAGAGGGGTTGTCATTGCCATCCTCTGAGGCTGAGAGAGTGTGACTTGCCAAGGGTCACCTAAGTCCAAAACACACTGCAGCAACAATCCAATTTGAGACTGCTTTAACTGCCCTGGCTCAGTGCTAAGGAATTCTGGGAAATGTAGTTTTGTGAGACATTGAGCCTTATCTGTCAGAGAGCTCTGGTGCCCCAAAAAACTCCAGTTCCCAGGATTCCCTAGCACTGGGCCAGGGCAGTTAAAGCTCTCTCAAAATGGACTATTTCTGCCGTGTCTTTTGGACCTTTCTTGGCCGCAAACTGTCCATAGCCTGCAATGCATCTCCTAATTCTGTTGGCAGTCCCTCCCTCCCAACACTTTCTCATTTCCCCCCAAAACCAGCACAAAGCTGGCAGATGGAAAGAAGTTTTAAAGCAGCATTTAAATCTGCCATATTTGTTTTTAAAGGTCTAAATGTCCCAAATCAGTTTTGTAGCTATTATTACAGAAAGACGTAGAGTGCAAACTCCTCAAGTACCTTTAATTTCTGGAGTGAGATGGGCTTTTCCAACTGACTCACTGTGATGATCTCCGGTGGTCCAAGCAGCCAAACTGCGGCCCTGTGATGATGATGATGATGATGATAATAATAATAATAATAATAATAATAATAATAATAATAATAATAGGCTATCAGAGTGGATTACAAATTGTTAATTAGACATTTAGACATTATGGCTCTTAGCCCAGCAGACCCTTAAATTCCTTAAATCACGCTGCCATCATCCAATGAATGATAAAAGGGTTTCCCTTAACCTACACTGGGACCGGTTAAGGAACCTTATTTCTCCTTTACTGATCTTCCCAAGCATCAACCGAGCCAAAACATGTGTAAAAGGAGCATCAAGTAGTAGATACTCCAAGGAGGTATTTATTATAGCTAATAACATATAAGTAAAACATAAGTCATGCAAGATATTAAGAATCTTGCAGGTACAATATTTGTAAGTATATAATATTCAATCCATACAAGCTATAAAAAAAAACAAATAAACCTAAACCTCCAATTCTGAGACTAACTTCCAAGATCCGCTCTTTAACTCTCTCTCTCTCTCGATCTCCAACCGACACAATTCCCCCAACTGTCTCTTGGTCTCTCAGGCCTTATATCTCCTTCTCACGGAAGCTTCCAGAAGAACCTTTATCTTGCTCTCTGATTGGTCAAGAGAGCCTTCCATAGCAGTGATGTCACTGTGCATTTGCATAAACCTCCCTTTACTGCCTGAAGAAGACCTCCATTGACTGGAGACCATGGCGGCGGGGAGAAAAAAAGTTGGCGAGGAGAGGGGAGGAGAGGGACTTTTCTCCCCAATGTCGGCATGCATGGACTTGAGGATACGCGGATTTTGGTATACGGGGGGGGGGGGGTCCAGAACGGATGCCCCGCGTATACCAGGGGCCCACTGTATTCACAAGCAAAGTAGAGCCAAGAGAGCCCTGGAGAGCCTTGCCTTGGAGTGTCTCTGGATCTCTGCTGCCACAACAAACTGCAAATCCCAGGATTCCACAGGATGGAGCCAGGAGAGTTAACACAGTTTCAAACTGGAATATTTCTGCAGTGCAGATACAGCCTGAGCTGGTTGTAAAAGGGTAGAAGTACCCAGGTCTGGTTTTAACCATCTTAATAATGGTTTTACTTTCAAAAAATAAGCACTTGTTTTTCTGTCTAATCCTTATTTTTATTGTTGTTTGTTTGTTTCTATATTTGCTTGTTTCATTCTTGGTCTGGTCTACCTCCTTCGTTCTTGCATAAAAATCTTTTAATAAGAAAACCGGGGAGACTTTTAAAACCTCCCAAAGGAGCACCTTTTGGCCTTTTTTTGGGGGGGGGGGCAATCCTCCTCTTAGAAGCCAAAGCCCAATGTTTTTGAATAATAATAATAATAATAATAATAATAATAATAATATTAAAACTATCCTCCCATTTCTGGTCCCTTTTAGAACTCATATTTCCCAGAAGGAGCAGAGCTGTGTAAGAAAACCCTCTCAGAAAAGACACACAAAGAGACACACTTCCTTCCTTTTGGCCCAAGGAGCTGGGCTTCCTTATCACTATAAAGCCTGAGGGAAAGAAAGAGAAGCCAATGGTCAGTTCAACTGAGGCCTCAGAGAAGGTTCTGGAACATTATTCCCCACAGTCACAAGCAGCACACAAAATGGCTGCCAGAAAACAAAATGGCTGCCAGAACACAAAATGTGAGTCTGGGGCAGGGTCTTCCAGCTGTTCTGCCCCCATTGGCCAGCCTCAAAAAGAGGTGGAGCTTCTGCTTCTCTATTTAGTTCTGCATGCAGAAGAGTGAGAGAGGAGAGAGCAGTGGAGTTTTAGAGGGAGAAGGAGACAGACAGACAGGAAGGAGAGAGAGGGGGGGGGAGCAAAGTGACAGCAGAGAGAGAAGGCCTGGAACCACTAGGCTTCACGGCTGCCCTGAGGTCTGGCTGGGCCTGGCTTGGGTCTACTGCTGCTGGTCCTTTTCTTTGGCCACTGCCTTTAAGGTGGGGAGGAAGAAGGCCCAGCAGTCTTTTTAGGCATGGCCCACTCTCTCTGAAGGGGGTTTCAATGCTTTTAATGGTGGCTCTCATGCTGTAGCAAAGATGATGATGATGATGATGATGATGATGATGATATCAGGCCTGGGGGGGAGGATACAGCTGCCACCAGACCTTAATCATCACTAATGCCACCTTCCTGGGCCTTCTTGTTCTGCACCACTGTAATGGCCATGGCTCAGTGCTATGGAACTCTGGGAATGTTCTTTTGGTTTGGCATTTTAGGTGTTGTTAAGGTTTGGAAATCCTGTTTGGAATCCCTTCTGACTTTAGGGCCCTTTCATCCTCCATTTTGGGTTCCCTGAAGGCTCAAACTGCCAACTGCCAAGCATTGAGACAGAGGCAGCCATTTTGTATTCTGGCGGCCATTTTGTGCTGCTTGTGACTGTGGGGAATAATGTTCCAGAACCTTCTCTGAGGCCTCAGTTGAACAGAAGCATCTCTTTCTCTCCTGAGTCAGAAGGAGGCCAGGCTCCTTGGACCAAAAGGAAGGAAGTGTGTCTCTTTGTGTGTCTTTTGTGTCTCTTTTCTGATAGGGTTTTCTTACAAAGCTCTGCTCCTTCTGGGGAACATGGGTTTTTAAAAGGGATCAGAAATGGGAGGATAGTTTTAATACAAGCCTTATTATTATTGTTCTTCACAGACATTGGACTTTGGCTTCTAAGAGGAGGCTAGTCCCCCAAAAAGGCCAAAAGTAGCTCCTTTGGGAGGTTCTAAAAGTCTCATCAGTTTCTTATTAAGAGATTTTCACTCAAGAAAGAAGCCAACTCAAATGACCAAATAAAAATAGAAACAAACAAGAACAACAAAAATAAGGGTTACAGACTAAAACAAACTACTTATTTTTTAAAGGAAAACCATTATTTGTAGGGTAAAAACAATACTTGAGTGCTTCTATCCTTTTACAACCGATTTAGGCTGTATCTGCTCTAGAGAAATAATCCGGTTCGAAACCACTTTAACTCTCCTGGCTCCATCCTGTGGAATCCTGGGATTTGTAGTTCGTTGCGGCAGAGAAGGCTAAGTATCCCAAAGGTAGAATCCCAGGATTCCATAGCACTGAGCGGTTAAAGTGGTGTCAAAGTGCCTTATTTCTGCAGTGTGGCTGCGGCCTTCTTTGGAAAGGGGATGGTGCTGGGGGTAAGCACTGGGGGCCTCTGGAGGTTTCAGCAGATGATTTATTTATGATGCAGTCATTTCACATCTAGCTACAGGGACATAACCAGAGCCCTTTCCAATTCCCCATACCCTCATCTTTCACCACTCTAATAGGGCATGGAGTAACTGTTGTGTAGGGGAGCTGCAATAAATCTATGCTAGGTCCAGGAGGCTTTGGTTGGAGCAGAGGGAGCAAGGGGATGCCCACCTCTGTATTGGCCCAAAGGAGGCATATGTCACCTGCTTATGTCACCAGCAGGATCCTGTTCTCTGTGTCTTTGAGTGCTGCACGGTTTCTTGCCAAGCCAATCCTAACCCTGGTCCCTTTTCTCAGGAACTTCATCTCTGCCCCCTTGCACACAGCTTTGGGGCCTCTCTTGCTGGAAGTGACCAAGTGCAGGTTCACCAGGACCCCCTGCCACCTGATGGCCAACACAGAGGCCAAGCGGAGGGAGTTGGGCTCCAAAAGAAAGAGGCTGCGGAGCTACAATAATTCTTTGGTGAGTTGAAGTTCTTGACTATTAATTTCTTTTTTTATATATAATTATTATTTATTTATTAAAATTAAAACAATACAAAATATACAATCATACAAACAGCATTCACACCTATCCATTTATACATTTACATAGATCATATTATATAATAAAGATACTCATTATAAAATTGTGCTATATATTTGTAAAAACTCCCCATTCCATCTATCTATCAACTTATCTATCTAACCCTAAAATTTACTTAACTCTTCTTCACTTCTTCTTAACTACACTAAACTAAATATTTCTCTCCTTCTTCCCTAACCCATAGATTCTTCTTCTCTTCGTTATGATCCCAATTTCTTACTCTCTAAACTAAAATTCTAGGCTTCCAAATTATACTTTTCTTATCTTCCACTCTTCTTCAAAATCTCATTCTCTCTTCATTCTTACACGCTAATTGGCTTCCTTCTTACCAGTATGTACTAATTTGATTAATTGACTTTCTTAAAATTTAACAGAAAGGAAGTATGGGTTCTATCTTACCAAATCAAACTATATTAATAGCTGCTAAATTCCCCAAATTCTCTTTCAAAAATTTGATAACCACACTCTATTCTTCCGCTAATTTCCCCTTATTTTCATTCCTCAACGTCTGAGTTAATTTGTCCATTTCTGTTCCATCATGCAATTTTATCATCCTGTCTTCCTTTGTTGGAATATCACTACATTTCCATTTTTGAGCATAACATATCCAGGCAAGAGAAACCATATAAAAAACAATTTTTCCATATTTAGAGGGAATTTCATCTCCAAATATACCCAAAAGATAACATTATGGTTTTAAATGTAAATTGATATTTAAAATTTCGCTGATCCTTAATCATTGCCCAAAATTTTTTAGTCCAATCACACGTCCACCAGCCGTGGTAAAAGGTACCAATATCCTTTGTACATTTCCAGCATCTGTTGCTATTGTTTTTATAGATGTTTACTAGTTTGTCTGGTGAGAGATACCATTGATAAAACATTTTGTAAAAATTATCCCTCAAGTTTTTCAGAAGCTGTATATCTAAATCCGTTTTTCCAAACTCTTTCCCATTGTGAAAATAATATAGGATGGCCGACACTCCTTGCCCCTTTAATCATCTGGTGTTTTACCACCGCCTCTTCTGTGTAATACTGTAATAGTGTTTTATAGATTTTGCTAATTAATTTGTTTTCTTCAAGGGCCAAAATCTTTCCTAAATGAGGGTCATCCTCCTTTCTTACAAAACCATAAGTTTTCTCATCTAACCTAAATCGTTCATAGATCTGTCTGTATGCGAACCATGTTCCTTTCCATCCTTCTTCCAGTAGTTTTTCTCTTGTTTTAATTACCAAATTTCCTTTCTGAAATTCCAACAAATCGTTATAATTATACCATTTTGAGTCTTTGGCCATTTCCTTTCTAAAGAAGGCTTCATGAGGGGAGACCCATCCTTTCAATTTAGGTGGGATTCTATCTTTGTAACGGTTTCAAATTTTTAACAGGGGTTTCCTTATACAATGATCCATAAAAATTTTATTTTGTTGGGATTTGCCAAGTAAGCATGCCAACCAAATTTCAACCCATCCCCTTCCAATTCCAGAAGTCTTTCATCCTCTAGAGTTACACAATCCTTAACCCACAACAACATGAAAGCAAGCGGAGAACATATTCCCCCAATATGGCAGAGACAGTCCTGGTTAACCCTATGTCATCCAACTTTTTCAGGGACTTTTAATAATTTCCCGGTTGCTCTCTCCTCCTCCCATTTTCCTCTTTCTCAGCTCACTTCAGTTCCTGAGTGCCATTCAGTTTGCACCCCATCAACTCAAAAGTGGGGAGAAGAGAGGAAAGAAGGAGACAGAATATGGCCCTTCCCAGGAGGCTCAAGCAAAAGCAAACTGCTGTGCCCTTCCCCGTTTGTGTGACCTTCCTCATAAACATCTTTGGCCATCCTCACCGCCTTCTGGATTGCTTGTCCACATGTGTCTTTCTTTTCCCATCTCTGCAATGTTGGAGGATATGGGGGAACATCTCTGGATCTAAATATGGGGTAGCCCCATGGGCCCTCAATCCCAGTGTGCTTCCCAAATCTGTTATTAAAAATGACGTTTGCCTCTGAAATGTGGCAAGAAATTTCTAAATGCACTATAATTCTTTGGTGGCTAAATGTTCTGTATGTGTTGGGATAGTGAGTATCCTAATACATCTTCAATATCCCAGCAATGGCCTAAATTATATTGTTTGATATTAGAATCATAGAATCATAGAGTTGGAAGAGACCACAAGGGCCATCCAGTCCAACTCCCTGCCATGCAGGAACTCTCAATCAAAGCATACACATCAGATGGCCATCCAGCCTCATCTGAAAGACCTCCAAGGAAGGAGACGCCACTGCATTCCGAGGAAGGAGTGTGTTCCACTGTCGAACAGCCCTTACTCTCTGGACGTTCCTCCTAATGTTCAGCTGGAATCTCTTTTCCTGGAGCTTGCATCCATTGTTCCAGATCCTGTTTTCTGGAGCAGCAGAAAACATGCTTGCTCCCTCCTCAATATGACATCCCTTCAAGTATTTAAACAGGGCTATCATATCACCTCTTAACCTATGATCATTGCGGAATAGAGGTCTATAAATAAAACGTATTATTATTATTATTATTATTATTATTATTATTATTATTGCCTTCTCCAGGCTAAACATGTCCAGCTCCCTAAGCATATTATATTGAAAGGATTCGAGACAAACTAGATTTAAAGGCAGCAGGTTTTTGCTTGCTAACATAATTTAAAGTTTATTTCATGCACTGAATTCTGAAGTGATGAAATAATATTTGGGATGCACCATGCGATTTCCTCCCCTTTTCCTTAGTCACTCTCTGGATGAAGGCTGTTTTCTGTTGCAGGTGACCTTTGCGGATGTGGCAGTATATTTCACTGAGGATGAATGGAATCTGTTGACGAAGAAGCAGAGACTTATGTACAATTGTGTAATGATGGAGAATTATGAGAATGTGGCTTCTGTGGGTAAGGAACCTGAATCCATTGTCCTTTCTATAAAGACTGAGGTCCATTTTGTGCTTAATTATCCTGGTGTTATGATTCCACTAGAATTATAGAATCATTTCCAAACACCATCCAGCCTCTGTTTAAAGACCTCCAAGGAAGAGGACTCCACGAAACTAAGGGAGTTGCACTGTCAAAGAGCTCTTACTGTCACTCCTCAAAGGACTTGATGGTTTGAAGATCCTTCACCACTTTGGCTGCCTTCCTCTGGGCATGTTCCAACTTGACAACATTCTTTATAAATTGTGGGGCCCTGAACTGGACACAGGATTATTCTGACTAAAGCAGAATAGAGTAGCACTATTACATCCCTTGATTTAGAAACTTTACTGGTATTGATGCAACCTAGAATGACATTGGCCTTTTTAGCTGTATATTGTATTGGTTGTGAGTCATCTCCTAGTGCCACACAGCATGAAGCATCCTCTGCAGTTAGCTTGCATCATGCCATGTGCTCTGACTCAACACTATTTATGACAATCTCACAGAAAATGATGCCACTTTTCAATCAAAATATTTTTACATATATTTAATGGAATATTTTTCAACGGCCTAATTATCTGCTTCCACTGATTTCCTCATGGCAATTCACCTACAATCTCTTCTTTGCTAGCTCCTATGAGTAAGGATAAAATCGTTATATGGATTTGGGGGCATCCAGAACAGTGTCATGCTCAGGTCTCTCACACCAACTTTATTAATTGAACCTGAAATAGGGAGGGGTGAACGTAGGGCTAAATCTTGGGGTAACACCTTCCTCTCTTAACGCTGAGATTCAGTCTTGTCTGTCATTGTCCTTGTTTACAGAAGAACTTGTCAGTCATGAGACAGTCCACACAAGAAAGAAGTCACATAAATGTCAGCATTGTGGGAAATGTTTTGCCTACAAGTCAGTCCTAGTCATGCATCAGAGAATCCACACAGGAGAGAAGCCATACGAATGCCAGCATTGTGGGAAATGTTTTTCTTGGAAGTCAATCCTAGTGAAACATCAGAGAGTCCACACAGGAGCAAAGCCATACAAATGCCAGCATTGTGGGAAATGTTTTTCTTTGAAGTCATACCTAGTGACACATCAGAGAGTCCACACAGGAGCAAAGCCCTACAAGTGCCAGCATTGTGAGAAATGTTTTTCTCTGAAATCACACCTAGTGAGACACCAGAGAATCCACACAGGAGCAAAGCCCTACAAATGCCAGCATTGTGGACAATGTTTTGCTCAGAAGTCAGACCTAGTGACACATCAGAGAGTCCACACTGGAGAGAAGCCATACAAATGCCAGCATTGTGGGAAATGTTTATCTCGTAAATCAATCCTTGTGACACATCAGAGAGTCCACACAGGAGCAAAGCCATACAAATGCAAGCATTGTGGGAAATGTTTTTCTTTGAAGTCATACCTAGTGACACATCAGAGAATCCACACAGGAGCAAAGCCCTACAAATGCCAGCATTGTGGACAGTGTTTTTCTCAGAAGTCAAACCTAGTGACACATCAGAGAGTCCACACAGGAGAGAAGCCATACAAATGCCAGCATTGTGGGAAATGTTTTTCATCAAAGTCATACCTAGTGATACATCAGAGAGGCCACACAGGAGAGAAGCCATACAAATGCCAGCATTGTGGGAAATGTTTTTCATCAAAGTCATACCTAGTGATACATCAGAGAGGCCACACAGGAGAGAAGCCACACAAATCCCAGAAGTGAACTAACATTATTTTTTCAAGAATTAATATAGAAAATATATTTTCAATCCAGGAGTGAAAAGGCCCTTATGGTTTTGTTTGTAAGGGTTGTCTATCCATATGTCTGTGGTTTGTCTGTGGATAAGTCTGTTTATGTTTTAAAGTTATATTTTGTTAAGTTTAGGTTTTCATTGCTGTTAGTATAGATCATAGTTTATAAATTTGACTGGAGATTGTAGTATAGGTTAGAGAAATAGAGGGGTGGGATTTGTTGCAGCTGGCTTGAATAGTTATGGGAATGATATTAACAGGAAGGGGGTTAGTTTCTGGGGGTGGTAAAGGGGGTCTTGTTACCTGTGGGGCATAGACTGTAGGAATTGGAGGTGGGGGCTCGGTTGGGAAGAGGGTGGTGTTTTAGGTTTTGGGTTTTAATGTATAGTTTGGATTGGAGTGGGCAGTTCTGGCTTAACCACTGAATTCCTTCTATGTGTTCTCAATAAAGTTCTTTGCTATTTCAACACACTGGACTCTTTAATGCACAGAAGTTCTGCATTTGCACAAAATTGACACTTTCTTCTCTCCTCAGCCCTCTGCTCCATTCCCAGCCATAAGAACTGAGGCAAACACACATATACTGAGAGAGAAAGAGCTATATGTACAAAGCAGAGTCTTCCCAGCCTTTCTCTGCTAAGTACAGCTCCGCAGCTTGGGCTCCATTCCAGAAGGAAGGAAGGAAGGAAGGAAGGAAGGGCGTACTCCTTCCCTTCTTCCAGAGGCCGACATTATTATAGAGGCTATAGGTGAGGTGTCCAGTAACTCACTGAATAAGATCATACTGGATCAATTTGAATCTGTGAGTACCGAGGATGTGGACAAGGTCCTTGGAAGTGTGAAGAAGACAACTTGCCCTCTCAACCCTTGCCCTTCGTGTCTAGTCCTCCAAGGAGGAGATGCACTTAGGACTCACCTGAGATGTATTATAGATGCATCTCTTAGGGAGGGCTATTTTCCATCTTGCCTAAAAGAAGCGGTGGTTCAGCGTCTTCTGGAAAAGCCCTCCCTAGATCCCTTGGACATAGAATCATAGAATCATAGAATCGTAGAGTTGGAAGAGACCACTAGGGCCATCCAGTCCAACCCCCTGCCATGCAGGAAATCCAAATCAAAGCATCCCCGACAGATGGCCATCAAGCCTCTGTTTAAAGACCTCCAAGGAAGGAGACTCTATCACCCTCCTGTCAGAATCCACCTTCAGTTAGGTGTTCAGGGTGTTTTCTGCCAGATAGATAGATGGATAGATAGATATAGATGGTTAAATAGATGGATAGATAGATGGATAAGTAGTCAGGCACTCGTGGTGTTTGGCCAGATAGATAGATGGGCAGATAGAGAGATACATGGATACATAGATGAAGAGACAGATAGATAGATGGATAGATAGATAGATAGATAGATAGATAGATAGATAGAGGGATAGATAGGTAGATAGAGAGATGGATAGATAAACCGACAGACAGACAGATAGATAGCTGGATAGAAGAATAGATAGATAGATAGATAGATAGATAGATAGATAGATAGATAGATAAACAGGCAGCAACGTTGGGAAGAGTGGGGAAAGGTTCCATGGGGAACGAGCCGGATGGTCACGTAGGACATGGCAGCAGGTAATTTATGAGGGGCTATTGGGAATCTGAGCCCAATCCGGTATACAGCCTTAGATCTCTGCCCCATAGGAAAAGCCAGGAACCAAATGGTCAAAAAAACCCCTCCTTACTTTCTACAGATCAAAGAAAGGGATTCTACATCAAAGGGAAAAGCGCTGGGAACCAACTCAAGGGGAGGGGTTGGAGGGAATCTTAAGGTTCTGATTTCATTCGGGGTCTTCAGTTTTGGCAAAGACATGGCAAGAATACTTTGTTCCAGTTCCATCAATAAATTTTCTGTTTCATCTGAAGTTTGTTGTGGATCTTTGGCCAGAGTATTTCCAGAGTCTCACAGTTTGCCAAAACTCCACAAAATGACGACCAAGGAATCTCCGCCACCAGGAAAGGTGCCAGCCGCTTCAGGAGGGATTTCGGAGTGGGAGAAATCTCTCGAGGGCGCTGAGCAGCGGGGAGCCAGACCCAAACAAATGGGCGATGGAGGCGGACTGCTGGAGGAGCTGTGGTTCCCACTCCCGGAGGACGAGAAGAAACGCCGCCGAGCAGGCAGAGTAACAGCTTGTGACCAAGCTGTGGGAGAGGCCATGCTGAGGGCGCCAAGGGAGGAGAACCTGGCAGATGAGGTGGCGGGCCTTAAGGACGATTTGAGGGAACTGAAATCCCTGATGTCTCAACTGACTACCAGAGAGTCAGAGCAGCGGGAGAATTACTCCACCCCCAAGCCGGCGACGGATGCGTCCGGCGAGGGCTCGGAGGAGGAGAGTGACGAGGAGGCAGAGACTACCTCGCGACCCCCATCACGGCACGGGGGTCTAAACGCGGGCCCCAGGAGGGGGAGAGGAGAAACTGAGGCGCTGAGGGAGCTCCTGGCTAGTAAGCTGGAAGCCAAATTTAATGGGGATCCGGAACAGCTCCCTTTCTTCCTGGCTCAGGTGGCGGGACACATGAGGACCCGAGGAGACTACTTCCCGGACGAAGGAGAAAAGGTGCGCTGCGTGGCTGGAAGGTTGGAGGGCCAGGCGGCCCAGTGGCTGGTGCAGCTCTACGACTGCAGGGCTCCGGAGCTGCAGAACTTGGGGGCCTTCATGACAGCGCTTCGAGCACGATTTGAAGATCCCTTCCGAGTAGACCGCGCTAAAACTAAATTCATGACGCTGCAACAAGGCAAGCGATCCGTGGGGGAGTATGTGTTAGAGTTTAGAAGCGTGGCCGCCCAGATCCCAGATTTCCCAGAGCCCATGCTGGTTCGTCAGTTTCAGGACGGACTCAACTCCGAACTACTAGAGTGGGTGCTGATGAGAGGGAACCCAGCGGGGCTGCAGGAATGGATGCGGTGGGCCGGAGAAGCCGAGACCACCAAGGAGCGAGTGCGATTGGCCAAACAGCGGGCGGCTCTTCAACAGGGCAAGGCTACGGTAAAGCCCTCCGGAGGAGGCGCCCAACAGCACCCAAAATCGATGAGGGAGTCTGAGAAACAGCGCAGGATGAGGCTGGGGCTTTGCTTGGCTTGTGGCATGAAGGGACATCTCATCGCCAAGTGTCCAGAAAAGGCCGGCGACAAGGCCACCGGCAAGGCGCCGCCGAGCTCCGGAGGAGGAGCAAGAAGGGAGACTGCGGGGCAAGTCACCCACCCAGGAACTGGAGCTCCACGTTTTGAGGCGCACCAGAAGGATGCAGACCAGGACGGGAACATCCCAAACGTGGTGAGTGGGGGAGTGCCCATTTATTTTTTGGAAGTGAAACTTGGGCACAAGCGCAAAGGAACTATGGGAACTTTGCTGGCAGCCTTGGACTCGGGCTGCACCAGGTGCCTAATGAGCCCTAAAACCGTGCAGGAATGGGGAATTAACCAAGAGCCTCTACCTGAGGAGATCCCGTTCATGCAGATGGATGGCTCCATGATGGGGGGGTGCCCAGTAGGACACAAACAGAACTTTTAACGTTGAAAATTGCTGGACACCAGGAACCCATACAGTTCGTAATTGGAGCAACTCAGGGCTGGGACTTGGTGCTAGGCATAGATTGGCTGGCGCAGCACAACCCTGCTATTAATTGGAGGAACAAGCTATTGACTTTTAACGACCCAGGCTGCAAGCAGCATCTGAGGTTGAAAGGACACTCGTCCGCCGAGGATAGTCAAGCTTTGACAGTAAAAATGAGGGACCCCTGTGCCATGAGCGCAGGGACCGGGGCCCAACCTCCGTTAGGGTTCCCAGAGGTATATCGAGATTTGGGGGAGGTTTTTGAAGAAAAGGAATGTGATGTGCTGCGCAATAGAACTGAACCCAGGGGTTGCCCCACCCAAACCAAAAATGTATCCCATGACACCCCGAGAAATGAGCACGCTCAAGGAATTTATTGAGAAAAACCTGGCCAGGGGATTTATTCGCCCTTCCAGCTCGCCTTTCGGGGCTCCAGTGTTTTTCAGGGAAAAGAAGGATGGAACCTTGAGGCTGGTAACGGACTATAAAAACCTGAATGCCATAAGCACCTGCAGTAGATACCCACTTCCCCTGATGAAGGACATGCTGAGTTGGCTATCCACAGGGAAGATTTTCACTAAGCTGGATTTGCGGGATGCTTACTTCCGAGTAAGAATCAAGGAAGGAGATGAGTACAAAACCGCATTCCATTGTCCGCTGGGGGCATTTGAATATTTGGTTCTTCCGTTTGGACTTTCGGGAGGTCCTTCTTGCTTCATGAAGCTTGTACACGAAGTATTGCATGATCTGCTCTTTGAAGGAGTGTTAGTGTATCTAGATGACATTTTGATCTATTCTCAGGACCTGAATAGCCATATACAACTGGTTAGAAAGGTGCTGAAGAGGTTGCTGGACCACAAATTGTATGTAAAACTGTCCAAATGCCACTTCCACACAGATACACTTGACTTTCTGGGGTACAGGGTGTCTACTCAGGGACTGCACATGGACCCCCACAAGGTCCAAGCCGTTCTGAATTGGCCT
Organism: Sceloporus tristichus; assembly: GCA_016801065.1. Lineage (NCBI taxonomy): Eukaryota > Metazoa > Chordata > Lepidosauria > Squamata > Phrynosomatidae > Sceloporus > Sceloporus tristichus. The sequence goes on along the minus strand of JACSCI010000292.1, from coordinate 26,396 downwards.
GAACCCAAGACGCGCAAGCAGGTGCAGAGGTTCCTGGGATTTGCAAACTTTTATAGACAATTCATCCCTGATTTTGCTCAAGTGGCGCTACCTATTACTAATCTGTTAAAAACCCCTAAGGGGGAAGGGAGAAAGCAGCGAGGGCAGACCCCCACAGGGACAGAGAAACCCAAGCCATCTAACAAGATTAACTGGACTCCAGAATGCACTAAGGCGTTTGAAGCTTTGAAGCAGTTGTTTAGCTCAGAGCCAATACTTAAGCACCCCGATCCCGAGCAGCCTTTCGTAGTGCAGGTGGATGCTTCGGATGCAGCAGTGGGTGCAGTGTTACTGCAGCGGGATGAGGGGGGCCAGCTCAGACCTTGTGCTTATTCCTCCAAGAAGTTTGATTCGACGCAAGCAAATTGGCCATGCTGGGAACGGGAATCATTTGCTATTAAGTGGGCTTTAGACACGTGGAGGCAATTCCTGGAGGGGGCCCCCCACCCCTTCGAAGTATGGACGGATCACCGGAACTTAGAGGCATTACAGACTCTGAGGCAGTTAAGCCCAAAACAGCGTCGATGGGCTAAAGATTTCTTTAAATTCAATTTTACCATAAAATTCATCCCAGGGAGGGAGAATGGGCTGGCTGATGGGCTTTCACGGATGCACAGGCCTGGGGAAAAGGAGGAGTTGGAGAAACAGGCCCTGTTCACAGCACAACAGCTGGGGCTGGGGGTGACCACCCGAAGCCAGACAAAAAGGGAACAAGAGCGGGCAGTCGCAGACTTAGACCCCCTATTACGAGAGATCCTCCAAGCCTACGAAGGGGATCTAGAACTTAATAAATTGAAAAGTGAATTACAGCAGACGGGACATGGATTGTGGGGCAAGGACAATAAGATATATGTGCCCGAGAACTTAAGGGCTAAGGTAATGGCAGTGTGCCACGATGTCAAGGCGGCGGGACATTGGGGATTTGTGAAAACTTGGCACAATCTGCGAAGCAAATATTGGTGGCCAGGGGTGCGGAAAGAGGTGGAGAACTATGTTCAAAGCTGCGTGGTTTGCGCCAGAGCTAAGCCTAACACAGGGAAACCTAGTGGGTTGTTAAGGCCATTGGAAACCCCCACTCGGCCCTGGCAACACATAGGCATGGACTTTATTACAGACTTGCCTGACAGCAAGGGCAAAGACACCATTTGGGTGATCGCAGACTTGTTTTCCAAGCAAGTGCATTACGTGGGGTGTAAGGGGGTACCCAGCGCGCCACGGTTGGCAGACTTGTTCATCGAAAATGTGTACCGGTTACATTGTTTACCAGATAAGATAGTCTCCGATAGAGGAGGAACCTTTATTTCTCAATTTTGGAGGTGCTTACAGGACAAATTAGGGGTGCAATTAGCGCTGAGCACAGCTTTTCACCCAGCTACAGATGGTCAGGTGGAACGCACTAATCAGTGTGTGGAAAGATACCTAAGATGCTATGTAAACCACCAACAGGACAACTGGATGGACCTGCTGGCCCACGCGGAGGTGGCGTTTAACATGGGGGTACACGCCAGTACGGGGGTGTCACCATTTCAGGCGGTATACGGCTACGAGCCAAGAGTCATCCCTCAACTAACTCCAGCCCCGGAGGATCCAGTGTCAGTGGGGAATTGGAGCCAACTATTAAGAGACAATTGGGGGAAGGTGGAGGATGCTCTAAAGCAAGCTAAGCTAGACTACAAAAGGTTTGCGGATCAACACCGAAAACCAAGTTGGGATATCAAAGTGGGGGACAAAGTTTTTCTATCGACAAAAAACTTGAAGTGTCGGCTGCCTTGCAAAAAATTGGGACCTAAGTTTGTGGGACCTTTTAAGGTCAAACGGCTAATCACAGAGGTGACGGCCGAGTTAGACCTTCCAAAAATGTATAAACATTTACACAATGTTTTCCATTTCAGTTTGTTGAAACCAGCGATTGGGAGGAGTAACGAAGACGAGGAGAAAATGGAACCACTGCCTCTGCTGATTGGAGGAGAAGAGCATTTTGAAATTGTAAAAGTGTTGGACTCTAGAATGATGTGGGGGCAATTAGAGTATTTGGTGCAGTGGAAGCATTTTCCTGTAGACATGGCTGAATGGGTGAACGTAAAAGATGTAAATGCTGATAAGTTGGTTAAAGAGTTCCATATGGCTTATCCTGACAAGCCAAAAGGAGGGCGATAAGGCTTGGGGAGGCAGACTGTCAGAATCCACCTTCAGTTAGGTGTTCAGGGTGTCTTCTGCCAGATAGATAGATGGGTAGATAGATGGTTAAATAGATGGATAGATAGATGGTTAAAGGGATGGATAGATAAATGGATAGATAGATGGGTAAATAGGGTGTCTTCTGCTAGATAGATAGATAGATAGATAGATAGATAGATAGATAAATAGATAGATAGAGAGATGGATAGATAAACCGACAGACAGTCAGACAAGCAGACAGATAGATGGATAGAAGAAGACAGATGAATAGATAGATAGATAGATAGATACATAACCAAACAGGCAGCAACACTGAAACGAGTGGGGAAAGGTTCCATAGGGAACGAGCCGGATGGTCACGTAGGACATGGCAGCAGGTAATTTATGAGGGGCTATTGAGAATCTGAGCCCAAGCCGGTATACAGCCTTAGATCTCGGCGCCATAGGAAAGCCAGGAACCAAATGGTCAAAACCCCCCTCCTTACTTTTACAGATCAAAGAAAGGGGGTTTTACATCAAAGGGAAAGGTGTTGGGAAACAACTCATTGGGAGGGGCTGGAGGGAATCTTAAGGTTCTGATTCCATTCTGGGTCTTCAGTTTTGGCAAAGACGTGGCAAGAATACTTTGTTCCAGTTCTATCAATAAATTTTCTGTTTCATCTGAAGTTTGTTGTGGATCTTTGGCCAGAGTATTTCCCGAGTCTCACACCCGCGCAGTGTTCTCCCATCCAGGATTCATGATTAACTATAAAACCCCATCAATCCCAATGTAATATGATACCATATGAATAAGCATAAACCCATAACAACATAATACAATATAAAACTACCAATAACTCTCTATGTTTCCCCCTCCTCTTACAGAGACCAGTCTTTTAAAATCAAGCCTGTTAGAAGGATGATTCCCACACATTCCAGTCCTAGCAAACAATCACATTCTTTAGCCATTATCTCCCTACCTCTTTATAGTATCTTCTATTAAAGCACATAATAAAACATATTATTTTAACCCACCATAAATAACATCTATCTTAACTCTAATTTAAACCTAAACCTATAACCCTTATGGCATGAATCCCTAAATGAATAAATGCATGAGTAAAGGGATTAATGACATATTGTGACTTCAGGCTGGTGCTCCTTGCCTCCATAAATGAGAAGGGACCATTGTGAATTTAGGCTAATGCTGCTTACCTGTAGGTTTGAGATGTGACCATTGCAACCTGAAGCTGATGCTTCTAGCCTGAAACATTGAGACTGGCCCATTGCGATGTCAGGTTGATTCTTGTTGCCTGAGAGACCGAGATTGGCCCATTGTGACTTCAGTCTGATGCTCCTTGGATGAAGGATTGAGACGGTACTATTGTGGCTTCAGGATGGTGCTCTTTAAATGAAGGACTGAGACTGGCCCTTTGCAACCTCAGGCTGATGCTCCTTGTCTGAAAGGAGAACTGTCACTTCAGACTGGTGCTATATACCTGAAGGATTGGGACTGGCCCATTGCGTGTCAGTGTATAAGTGTCCTGTCATAAACATTAAAAATATTAGGGTTTGATTATTAGAGTTAAAGTAGGAGTTATAGTTGTAGTTCATAGTAAGTAGTGTAGACCTTTGCTTGTGTTGCTTTAGCTTGGGAATTGGGGGCTGGCTTAGGGAGGGGTTGAGCTAGTTCCTTTGGACTTCAGACTTTGCAAAAAGGTGTTAATGGGTTTTTCTGCCTGGATTTATCAATAAAGCTTCTTTAGTTTCAAATGGGTTTTATTTTTTGAGCAGAGGACTGACTCTAGATCTCACATTGCAATTTCAGGCTGATGGCCTTTGCCTGAGAGATAGAGACGGTCCATTGTGAACTCAGTCTGATGCTCCTTGCCTGAAGCATTGAGACGGGATTATTGTGATCTCACCCTGAGGTTCCTTGCCTGAAAGACTTAGATGAGACTATTATGACTTCAGGCTGGTGCTCTTTACCCGAAGCATTGAGACTGTCCAAATTGTGATCTCAGGCTGATGCTCCTTGCATGAAGGATTGAGACAGGACTATTGTGACTTTGCAAAGATGCTTCTTTCCTGAAGCATTGAGACTGGCCCACTGTGACTTCAGTCTGATGCTGTTGCCTGAAAGATGGAGACGGGACTATTGTGACTTAAGGTTGGTGCCTCTTACCTGCAGGAATGAGATGGGACTATTGTCATTTGAGACTGGTGCTTCATACCTGGAGGATTGATACTGACCCATTATGACCTCAAGCTGACGCTCATTGCCTGAGAGATTGAGACTGGCGCAGTGTAACTTAAGTCTGATGCTCCTTGCCTGAACAATAGAGACTGTCATATTGGGACCTCAGGCTGATGCTCCTTTACTGATGGATTGAGACCACACTATTCCTAGTTCAGGAAGATGTTCTTTCCTGAAGGATTGAGACTGTCCCATTGTGATCTCAGGCTAATGCTCCTTGCTGAAGCATTGAGACTGTGCATTCAAGCTGATGCTCCTGGGTTGAAGGATTTAGACTATCCCATTGTGACTTCAGGCTGATGCTTCTTTCCCGAAAGACTGGGGATGGCTCATTGTGACCTCAGGCTGATTCTTGTTGCCTGAGAGATTGTGACTTCAGGCTGCTCCTTCCTTACCTGAACACATGAGATTGGCCCATTGCAATCTCAGACTGATGCTCCTTTTCTGAAGGACTGACACTAACCCATTGTGACTTTGGGCTGATGTTCCTTCCCTGAAGGATTAAGAAGGGCTTATTTGCAGGTGTTCCTTACCTTAAGAATTAAGATGGGATTATTGACATCAGGCAGGTGTTCCTTATCTGAAGGATTGAGCCTGGCCCATAGTGACCAAAGGGTTATGATCCTTGTCTGAAGCATTGAGACTGTCCCATTGTGATCTCAGCCTGAGGCACCTTTCCTGAAACTCTTATGAGTTCAGACTGATGCTCCTTGCCTGAAGGATTGAGACTGGCCCATTGTGATCCTTACCTGAAGCATTGTGATCTCAAAGCCATCCAGTCCAACCCCCTTCTGCAATGCAGGAACTCTCAATCAAAGCATATCTGACAGATGGCCATCCTGATTCTGTTTAAAGGCCTCCAAAGAAGGAGACTCCCTCATTCTCCACTGAGGGAGTGTGTTCCACTGTCAAACAGCCCTTTCTATCAGGAAGCTCCTCCTAATGCTGAGCTGGAATCTCTTTTCCTGGAGCTTCCATCCATTGTTCTGGGTTCTCTTCTCTGGAGCAGCAGAAAACAAGCTAGCTGCCTTCTCAGTATGACATCCCTTCAAATATTTAAACAGGGCTTTCATATCACCTCTTAACCTTCTTTTCTCCAGGCTAAACATCCCCAGCTCCCTAAGTCTCTCCATTGTGATGACTCTCCTCTGGACATACTCCAAACTTGTGAATGTTGATCCTGTCCTCTGTGGTATTAGCTACTCCTCCTAGTTTGGTGTCATCTGCAAATTTGATAAACATGCCCTCTATTAAAGCAGCGCTGCACAAGTTGTGTCCCACCAAAGGATCAAAAGCGAACGACTCGACAGAACAGAAATACAGTGGTACCTCGGGATACGAATTACCCAGGTTACGAAATTTTCGGGATACGAAAAATTCCCATAGGGAATTATTGTTCCGGGTTACGAAAGTTTTTTCGGGTTACGAAAAAACTTCGGCGCTATTTTAAATGGAGCCGCGGCGGAGCCGCGGCTTTTTCCCCATTAGCGCCTATGGCAATTCGGCTTACGAAGGCTTTTCGGGTTACGAAATTAGCCGCGGAACGAATTAATTTCGTAACCCGAGGGACCACTGTAAAGAGTAATCATATTAATTCTCCAATAACTAAACAAGAGATAGAAAGAGTAATACAAGATGTAAAAGGATTTAAATCTCCTGGCCCAGATGGATTCACATCTATATTTTATAAAACCTTTAAAAATGAACCGAGTGAACATATGACTAAAATTTACAATGAAATATTGGGTAATAAAATAATCCCAGAAACATGGAAACTATCTGAAATTATATCACTACTTAAACCCAATAAAAATCCAGCCAATTCCGAATCTTATCATCCGATCACATTAAGCAATCAAGATTATAAAATTTTAATGAAAATCCTAGCCAAGAGATTAAAAAGAATATTTACCTACTTTAATTAAAGAAGAACAATATGGATTTGAGGAAGGCAGATATATTTATGAACCGATAAGAAATATATTTAATATACTACATCATGCCAAACAATACAAAAATAAATTAGCTTTGATAAAATTAGAGGTTTACAAAGCATTTGATTGAATAAATCATGAATATCTATATAAAATCTGTAGGGATTTTGGATTAGGGGAAAGGTTTAGATAAACCCTCAAAGAAATATATAATGATATAGAAGCACAAAATATGATAAATGGAGAGAAATCAAGAAAATCTAAAATGAAAAGTGGAGTAAGACAAGTTGCCCTCTTTCCCCTTTATTACTTATTATAGCAATGGAAGTGTTTGCAAATATGATTTGGGATCAGAAGAGATAAAGGGACATGAAATAGATAAAGAAGAGATGAAGTTGGATTCATTTGCAGATGATGATCCTCTGATAATGACACAGAAACCGAATGAAGCTGCAATCAAGTTATTGGAAATATTTCAGACATTTGAAAACATTTCTGGGCTTAACTTTAATATGGATAAATCAGAGACAATGTTTATGAATACGAATTGGCCGGAACAAAAAGAATCCAAATTGTCTCAGGATTGAAATTGGGGATTAAAAATATGAGATATTTAGGTGTAAATTTACCAATTAAGTTAGATAATATTGTACAAGGTAAATATAATCAATTAAGGGGGAAATTAATAATCAGATTTCTAAATGGACAAGTAAAAATGGGGAAATGTTAACAAAAATTAAAATGTTTAAAACGATGGTACTATGAAAGATTTTATATTTATTTCAAACGATCCCAGAAATAATTCCTAGTAAAGTTTTAAAGAAAAGGGAAAGGTCAATATTAAAATGGATATCAGGGAACAAAAAAGCCAGGGTTATCTAAGGCATTATTATATGAGCCTCAAAGTAATGGAGGATGGGGAGCTCCTTCATTCGAATGATATTTTGAGGCGGTTCAATGGCTAAGAATGATAGAATATAACCATAATATAAAGTGGGTTGAATTAGAAAGAAAGAACAATCAAATGGAAAATGTCTCTATCTTTCAGGGGAAAATATGGGGGAGATATGAATTTTAAACATGAGGACACTCTGAGGGGCTGCCATTGGCTGGAATCCCAGTCCCTCCCACCATCCCTGGCCCTGATTGGCTGGAATCCCAGTCCCTCCCTCCATCCCTGGCCCTGATTGGCTGGAATGCCTGTCCCTCCCACCATCCCTGGCCCTGATTGGCTGTAATCCCTGTCCCTCCCACCATCCCTGGCTATTTTGTGTTCTGGCATCCATTTTGTGTTCCAGTGGCCATTTTGTTCCGGAACCTTCTCTGAGGCCTCAGTTGAACAGAGGCTTCTCTTTCTCTCCTGAGGCTCCAGAGTCAGAAGGAGGCCAGGCTCCTTGGGCCAAAAGGAAGGAATTGTGTCTCTTTGTGGGTCTTTTGTGTCTCTTTTCTCAGAGGGTTTTCTTATTACACAGCTCTGCTCTTTCTGGGGAACATGGGTTTTAAAAGGGGTCAGAAATGGGGAGGATAGGTTTAATACAAGCCTTATTATTATTGTTCTTCACAGACATTGGGCTTTGGCTTCTAAGAGGAGGCTAGTCCCCCAAAAAAGGCCAAAAGTGGCTCCTTTGGGAGGTTTTAAAAGTCTCTCCAATTTCCTTATTAAGAGACTTTCAGGGAAGAAGGAAGGAGGCAGACCAGAATAACTCATATTACCAAGAATGATACAAACATACAAACAAACAAACAACAACAACAAAGATAAGGATTAGAAACTAAAACAAACTACTTATTTTTTTAAGGAACTCCATTATTAGGAGGGTAAAAACAAGAATTGGATGCTTCTAGCATTATAAAACCAGCTCACGCTGCATCTGCACTGCAGAAATAATCCAATTCGAAACCGCATTAACTCTCCTGGCTCCATCCTGTGGATTCCTGGGATTTGTAGTCCATTGTGTCATAAGAGCTCTTTGGCAGAGAAGGCTAAGTGTCCAAAGGTAAAATCCCAGGATTCCATAGCACTGAGTATTTAAAGCAGTTTGAGAGTGCCTTGTTTCTATAGTGCGGATGGAGCCTTCTTGGGAAAGGGGCTGATGCTGGAGAAAATCATTGGGGACCTCTGGAGGTTTCAGCAGATTGTTTGTTTGTTTGTTTGTTTGTTTATGATGCACTCATCTCACATCTAGCTACAGGGAAATAACCAGGGCCCTCTCCAATTCCGCATCCCCTAAACCCCCACCAATTTAATAAGGCATGGAGTATCTGTTGTGTAGGGGAGCTGCAGTGAATATATGCTAGGTCCAGGGGCTTTGTTTGGTGCAGAGAGAGGAAGGGGATGCCCACCTCTGCATTGACCCAAAGGAGGCATATGTCACCTGCATATGTCACCAGCAGGATGCTATTCTGTGTCTCTTTGATTGCTGCAGGATTTATTGTTAAGCCAATCCTAACCCTGGTCCCTTTTCTCAGGAACTTCATCTCGGATTCCTTGTACACAGCTTTGGGGCATCTCTTTCTGGAAGTGACCAAGTGCAGGGCCACCAGGAACCCTGCCCTCCTGATGGCCAACACAGAGGCCAAGCGAAGGGAGTTGGGCTCCAACAGAAAGAGGTTTCCAAGATACAACAACTCTTTGGTAAGTTGCCATCCTGACTCTTAGTTTGATCTGTGTCTGGGCTGGCTCATGAAAGCAAGCGGAGAACATACTGCCCCAGTTTGGCAGAGGGAGTCCTGGTTTATCCTCTATCACCTCATTTTTTCAGGGGCTTAGAAAATGTCCTATTTCACTCTCCTCCTCCCATTTCCTCCTTTCTCCTCAGGTCAGTTCAGTTGCTGCAAAACGTGTTCCAAATTCAAAAGAGTGTGCATCCCATCAACTCAAAAGAGGGGAGAGGGGAGGAGAAAGGGGGGCAGGGTCTTGCCCTTGCCAGCAATCAGAGGCGAAAGCAAACGTCTGTACCCTTCCTCACTTGTGTGATCTTTAGCATTAACAAATTTGGCCATCTTGATTCCCTTCTGGTGTTGCTTGTCCACATGTGTCTTTCTTTCCCAATTTGTGAAATGCTGGGGGATATGGAAGAATATCTCTGGACCTAAATTGAGGGTGGGCCCAGTGGCCCTCAAGCCCAGAGGACTCCCCAGAACTGTTTTTTTAAAAAGGTAATTTGCCTCTGAAATTAGGTGAGATATGGCTAAATGATTCATTGATTACTAAATGTTCTATACATGCTGGGATAGTCAGTATGTTAATCAATCAATAATATCTCAGAAATGGCCTAAATTATATTGTTTATCATATTATATATTGAAAGGATTTGAGACAAAGTGGATCTCAAAGGCTGTAGCTTTTTGCTTGCTTGCAGAATTTAAAGTTTATTTCACAAATAATATCTTCAATGCACCATATGCTTTCCTCCCCTTTTGTTTAGTCACTCTCTCGATCAAGGCTATTTTCTGTTGCAGGTGACCTTTGCGGATGTGGCAATATATTTCACTGAGGAGGAATGTAAACTGTTGACGAAGAAGCAGAGATTGATGTACAGTTCTGTTATGATGGAGAATTATGAGAATGTGGCCTCTGTGGGTAAGGAACCTGAATCCATTGCCCTTCCTGTGAAGACTGAGGGCCCTTTCATAATTTACTGTCAGAGCGCTATGATTCCACTTTAGAATTACAGAATCAAAGAGTTGAAATAGACCACAAGGACCATCCGGTTCAATCTTCTGCCATGTGGGAATAGACATTCAAAGCACCCCCGAGATATGGCTGTCCAGCCTCTGTTTAAAGACCTTCAAAGAAAGAGACTCCACCAAACTCTGAGGGAGTATATTCCACTGTTGAAGAGCTCTTACTCTCAGGAAGTTCTTCCTAGAGTTTAAGAGGAATCTCTTGTCCCTGTGGCTTGCATCCATTATTCCATGTCCTTTTCTCTGGAGTAGCAGATAGCAAGCCTCCTGCATCCAGAATATGACATCTCTTCAAATATTGGAACAGGGCTGTCATATCCACTCTTAACCTTCTCTTCTTAAAGCTAAACATACCCAGCTCCCTAAGTCATTCCTCAGAGAGCATGGTTTACAGACCATTTATCATTTTGGTTTCCTTCCTCTGGACATGCTCCAGCTTCTCAACATCAGTTTGAATTGTGGTGCCCAGAAGTGGACACAGGATTATTGCAAGTGAGCCCTGACCAAAACAGAATAGAGTGGCACTATTACTTCCCTTGATCTTGACACTATACTATTGATACAGCCTAGGATTACATTGGCCTTTTTAGCTGCTGCATCACACTGTTGACATATGTTCATCTTGTGCTCTACTACCATTCCTAGTTCCCTTTCACACATAATTTAAATCTCATATCAACTTCCTGTAGAATCTTGGAATTTCTAGTTTTAGTGAGGGACTATTGTTCTCCAGTTTGTAAGGATTCTAAATATCAAATCCTAAACTGCCAATTCTGGAATTTTGTGGGAAGGAGCCATGGAGATTAATGGTTTTTGCCCCTAAATTGTCCTCAGCCCATCCCTGAGCAAGTTTCCTGGCTTTTGTGGCCCCTCTTCCAGCCTTTTGAGGCTCTGGAGAGGCTTTGTGGGAAAAGGACATCCCTTGCCCCTGCAATGGATCAGAGAGGGTACAACAGTGGCAAAACAGCCCCCATCTCCGCTCTGAGAACCCCTGGGGCCCAATATGCCCTCTCCCCAAACCCCAACAGTAATCCATCCCAGTCTTGGAGATGTCTTAAAGCTGTTTTAAGGTGGACCCTGGCACTTGACCCGCACTAATATCAAAAACCAGGAACCAGACCCCTTGTTCTGCCTTTCCTAATGTATTAGTTGTATATTAATGGCCCTACCTTTCTCAAGAAATGAGCCTCAAAGTGTCCCTTTATGCATCACACTCTGTGGGTGTGTGTCTGTGATAGAGCGATGGAGGCAATGTGAAAAACAGAAAGGCAGGAAAGAGATGCTGAAGGTGAAATGGTAAAGCAGTGCAGATGGGCAAGAGGGAAGGTTGGAGAGCGGAGGGAGAAAGGGAAGGGGATGAGGCCTCTGGGAGCCAGGAGGAGAAGGCAGGAGCAAAGCCAAGATCGCATAGCTCTGTGCAGAAAGGAAGGGACCTCTGGGAAGGGCCAGGAGAGGGGCCTTGGGGATTGGGAGGCAGCCACCAACCGGACAGATAATAATAATAGGTTTTATTTGTAGTTACCTGTAAAATAGCCACAAAACAACAATAGCATCCAATTTACACACAGTAAAAAAACAAGTTGCTTAAAACTCAGTTCGGGACAAATAAAAACATCGTATAAAATGCACAATTGCGATCAGAAGTGGGATTTTTCCTTAAGTTCTTTACAAGAGGTTGGGTGGGTAAGCTTGCCAGAAGGGATACGTTTTAAGTGCTTTCTTGAAAGCATCCAAGGTGGCGATAAGACGGATCTCCTCCGGCAAGTTGCTCCATAACTTGGGGGCCATGGCTGTGTATGCTCTGTGGGAAGTTGTTCTTAGCCTGACCTTTGGGTAATCTAATAGATTCTTCCCAGATGTTCTGAGAGTATGGGGCAGATTGTGTAGGGAGAGGCCTTCCCTCAAGAAGCTCGGGCCCAAGCCATGTAGGGCTTTAAAAGTAATAACCAACACTTTGTATTGCGCCCAGAAGCTAATTGGCAGCCAATGTAGAGATTTTAGAACTGGTGTTATATGGTCTGACCTAGATGTTCCAGTGAGCAATTTGGTGCCGCGTTTTGAACTAACTGAAGCTTCCAAACCTGGTACAAAGGTAGCCCCATGTAGATCACTGAACTTAAGAAATGAACTTGAAACCAGGCCCTTGTTTCATACATATTAAGTGTTCCATTTAGCAGTTATGAGCAGTGTCTATGAAGGGAGGAAAGGGTGACACAAAAATTCCCTTTTCTCTCATGCCTCTTTTCCAACCTGAGCTTGCTTAGCTCCGTGGTTGATTCCAGAGGCCCTTTGACACTCGAAATGCTGGAGTCTGGGAAGAGGACACTCGCAAGTGATATGCATTTAGGGGAATTTCATACTTAGCTCAAAGGAGAGACTGAGGCAACAGTGACCTCGGGATTCACCCCAACTATACCAGGCCCAGAAGCACACAGAACTCCAGAGGCATTTCAGATAGGTTTTTGTGTTTTATTTAGGGAGAAAGCAAAATACACGCATACACAGACATATACACATATAGATGTTCACGCATACACAAAAGAACTGAGTAACAAAGGTGGGAGTGGCGAATACTGTGAGGCTTTGCAAATGGTAATACATTACCTAGATGGATCTTGATTCCAATTGCTGAAGGTCCAGAAAGGGGAGAGAAGTCAGTAAGTCCTGTGGCAAGTGGGGCTGGCGAGTGTAGTGAGATGTACACCAATGGACTGTCTGTCTGCAACTGGACTGAAACTGAAGAACAGCCAGTTGGGGCTGATATTTATACTGAAGTCGTTGCTTGGGGGCAGAAAGAGAACATTCAAAAAGGTTTAAATTGCTTTAGGATGTTTCCTGGGTGGGGAAAGAATTGTCTGAAACTGAAATAAATGCAATGGGTGCTTGGCGAAATACTTCAGCCAAACAGGATTGTCACACCGGCTCTTAGGTCCTTCTTGGCTCTGAATTCTGGTCCCATTCACAAGCCAATGTACAGCACAGTCTGAAGGCGACACTCCCAGAGCTCAAGAATAACATAGCAGAATACAGAAGCAAATCTCCAGATATAGGCATTGGAAATGCACAAACCACTTTCCACACTTAAAAATAGCTCACAGACACAGTTGATTTCCTCCAAGTCCTTGGAGGTTCTTTATCTTGAATTGCAATATAAAACAAATATTTACCAACTCTCCTCTCTGACTTCTATCCATTTCACAATCTCTTGTACACCCAACTCCAACCCATACCAATCCGCATGTGAGCTATATACTGTATTGGCCGTGAGTCATCTCCTGGTGCCACACAGTATGAAGCATCCTCTGCAGTTAGCTTGCATCATTCCATGTGCTCTGACTCAACACTCTATGGCAGTCTCACAGGAAATGATGCCACTTTTAAATTAAAATAGTTTTATATACATTTAATGGAATATTTTTTAACTGCCTGACTATCTCCTTCCACTGATTTCTTCATGGCAGTTCCCCTTCAATCACTTCTTTGGTAGCTCCTATGAGTAAGAATACAGTCATTATATGGATTTGGGGGCATCTAGAACAGGGTCATGCTCAGGTCATTCACAGCAATTCTATTAATTTAATCTCAAATAGAGAGAGGTGAACGTGGGGCTGAATCTTGGGGTAACACTTTCCTCTCTTAACACTAATATTCAGTTTTGTGTGTCATTGTCCTCCTTTACAGAAGAATTTGTCAGTCATGAGAAAGTCCACACAAGAAAGAAGCCACATAAATGCCAGCACTGTGGGAAATATTTTGCTTACATGTCAGTCCTAGTCATGCATCAAAGATTCCACACTGGAGAGAAGCCATACAAATGCCAGCGTTGTGAGAAATGTTTTTCTTCGAAGTCGCACGTAGTGACACATCAGAGAGTCCACACAGGAGAGAAGCCATACAAATGCCAGCAT
>JACSCI010000291.1:7337-41824 GCA_016801065.1 Sceloporus tristichus | reverse complement strand
TCCTCCTCAGGTCCTTCTTCTAAGCCTTCCTCCTTTTCCTCCTCCTCTTCCTCAGGCCCTTTCTGTCAGCCCTTCCTCTTCCTCCTCCTCCTCCTCCTCAGGCCCTTCCTCTAAGCCTTCCTCCTCCTCCTCCTCTTCCTCTAAGCCTTCCTCCTCCTCCAGCCCTTCCTCTAAGCCTTCCTCCTCCTCCTCCTCAGGTCCTTCTTCTAAGCCTTCCTCCTTTTCCTCCTCCTCTTCCTCAGGCCCTTTCTGTAAGCCCTTCCTCTTCCTCCTCCTCCTCCTCCTCAGGCCCTTCCTCTAAGCCTTCCTCCTCCTCCTCCTCTTCCTCTAAGCCTTCCTCCTCCTCCAGCCCTTCCTCTAAGCCAGGGGTAGGCAGTCTTTTTGAGCCGGGGGCCGGGTTGCTGTCCCTCAAACAACTGGGAGGGCCGAAGCCAATAAATAAATAAATAAATAAATATTTAAAAATTTACATAAATAAATAAACTGGGGCAAATGGTGGACACTTTTTTTAAAAAAAAGTGGAGGACACGCAAAAAAATTTGCTGATTTTTTAAAAAATGTTAATATAAATGCATGTTTCTGAGGTGTCTATAGACAATTGCCCCCCTTGCCCCTGCGCGCGAGAGGCCAAAGGCCCCGGTGGCAATCGGCGGCAGGACCGGGCTGGGGCCAGTCCCAAAGCTTCGCCGGGCCGCATCAGGCCCGCGGGCCGCAGGTTGCCTACCCCTGCTCTAAGCCTTCCTCCTCTTTTCCTCCCAGACTTTGGGGGAGAACTGTGTGCCTTCAATTCCTTCCTGGGGATCCTAAGGCAACACTGTCACAGGAGTCTCTTTGTAGGTTTTGTCGAAGGGTGTTTACCATTGCCATCCTTTGAGGCTGAGAGAGTGTGCCTTGGGGGCTGGGGGTGTGCTGCGTGCCTTGAACTCCTGTCTAGTGACCCTATTTCCAGGGTTTCCTTGCCTTCAGGTTTGCCTTCCACTTTCCCCTTTCTCTTTCTCTGAGGCTGAGAGAGTGTGACTTACCCAAGGTCACCCATTTTATATAATGGGACGAGCACCCATGGATTTTGCTATCCAAACCAAATCCCAAAGGATACCAAGGGCCCATTGTTTTTCCATCTTTTTTTGCAAACAGCAAAGCAGATCTTGCTTGTCTGATCTTTGCATGTTCAAGAGCAGTGTTGGGCAAATGCTAAGAGATGCCTTGTGGGTTAGGAAGAGGGTCCTGGAAAACAGTCCTCTTCTTCTGGACCCACAGACTCAGAAAGACATGGGCTCCCCATTCAATGGGTCCCCTTTCTTTGAGGCTGCTCTAGGTCCAGGAGAGTCTCTCAGGAGAGATTGGGAAAGTCAGCCTTTGAGGAGCTCTGGTCCTTAAAGGTTAATATCTCCAGGCTTTGCTGAGAGGGCAATATTTGGCATTTGGGCAGATCCAGGCTGCAGGGCTCTCTCAGATCTGGTTCAAAAACACTGCAGAAATTATGATTATGATAATGATGATGATGATGAATCTTCCCAGAATTCCGTAGCATTC
Source organism: Sceloporus tristichus (assembly GCA_016801065.1). NCBI lineage: Eukaryota > Metazoa > Chordata > Lepidosauria > Squamata > Phrynosomatidae > Sceloporus > Sceloporus tristichus. The sequence continues at coordinate 40,291 of JACSCI010000291.1, read as the reverse complement.
AGCCAGACAAATAAAGCAGCCCTGAACTTGGACCATTGTTAGCGGTTGGCTTGGAGACTGAATAGGGTTCTAGAAGGCTGGTGGGTTTGGTCATTGGCTGCTTAGGAAGAAGGGCTCCTTCTGGGTTTCCTTGGCAGGGAAGGGAAGGTGGGCCTCCATGGGGCACTCCCCAGTTTGGTTCCTCTGTGAGAATGAGGACTGGAGGGGAAGAGCCCCATTTTGGAGCCAGTGATGGGGGATGGAGGGCCTTCTGTAGGGAGGCAGCTTTGGGGCTGGAAGCAAGGAAGGCCCTTTCTCCTTCTCCTCCTCCTCCAAAGGCTCCTCTGGCTGCCAGGCCTCCTCTTCCTTCTTGGGGGTCTCTGTGGGTCTATGAGATTTCAGAGGAGAATCAAAGGGTGTCTCTGTGTGAATATATACATCTGCTTCTGTTCAGGCAAAAGAGGACCATTTCTGGGGTGGAAGCTCTTTCCAGACTCCTCTCCAAAGGCTGGATCCTGGAGGGAGAGGGCTTTGGGACTGGGATTCCAGCCAATGATGGCCCCTCAGAGTGTCCTCAAGAGGACTTCTTCTGTTCCTGCCTTTGTCCTTTTGTGGAAAATTGATTAAGGGAGAAATAGATGACAAATGCAATGAACTATAAGGGAAGGTTATTGTTGGGGTATCTTTCCCCTTTTTGTTGGTTTGTTTTTAGTGGTTTTAATTCTGTGGAGAGTTTGTTTAATTGAGTTTTAGGAATAACCTTTTGAGGTCTTTACTTATGTTTTTGCATATTCTTTGGTCAGCATTGGTTTTAATTCTTGTTAGCCACTCCTGCAGTCCCAGGGCTGGGGAAAAGACAGAAGGTGGGTGGGTGGAAGAATGATGATGAAAGTAGAGGAGGAGAAGGATCCACTCTTCCCAGAGCCACCTCCAGCTCTGTCCTGTTTTGCCCTTGCAAGGCTAGCCAACCCTCAGTCCAGAATCTCAGTGTTTCAAGCACTGAGTGAAAGGGAGAAGGGATGGTTGTCTCACCAAGTCCTGTGTAGCAAAAGCAGTGGTGGTATAATCCAGTCCACGCTCATCATGAGGCTTCAGTCATTCCAGTCCATCAGGTTCAAAGGGGAAATCTGAGAGTCCTCCAGGTCTGAGCAGAATTCCAGGTAACAGGCATTCAGCCAACATTCAAGGCAAGAGCAAGGTGTCTCCCAAGCACCACGGATGGTTCTCAACCATGCTGGACTGAGGGAGGTGCTGGGATATTTCTAACCCATCTGGGACTCTCATGTTCTAGCTGTTGGCTTCCTACTTATCCATAGAGAATGCCCTTGTCTCTCTTTTTCTTGGGGTCTCTCTGTGGGAGTAGGCCCCAGTCAATCTGGCTCAGGAGGAGGGAAACCTTGCTGCTGGGAACCTGACCCTAGGACTGGCTGCAGGCTTACCTCCCGAGGATCTGGACAGTGTCTGCAGCCCTGGCTTGTCCCTGGGATCTCAGCCTCCACCTCAGAGGACAGGCCTGGCTCCTGGCGGCAGAGCATGGCAAGCCCTCACCTGGAGCGCCACCGTCATTTCAAACCCCAAAGGGGGAAAGTTCCCAGAGACCTTCCCTGCAGAGTCTTGTAGGGCCAATTGGCTGTGAGGTTTGAGGTGCTTCTGGTGAGATGCAGTTGTAGGGCAACACATTTGGAAGGCACCCATATTGGGAAGAGGAAGAGAGAGGGAAGTGCGATGGAGAAAAGGAGCCAGAATCACCTGTTCCTCTGGATAGAACTGGATTGCAGCTCCCAGCAGCTTCTAGCAAGCATGGCCAATGGTGAGAGAGTGGGAGTTGCAGTCCATCAACATCTGAAAATCTACCTGATTCCCATCCCTGTTGGAAAGGCAGGGTTGCTTTTAAGGAGTTTGTGGGGGGTGGCTTGCCCCCAAATTTGTTGGCCAATCAGCTCAGGACTGGCATTTCTGCCAGGATGATGTTCCTGCCACCCTCACGCTTGACCTCGCCTGAGCCAGAGAAGAGCTGCCACACTCAGAGGCATTCCTAGTATATTTGTGCAAATCATTCATCAATCATCCCTCTCTTCCACAGCCTTTTCGGGTCCAGCGGAGCTGCTGGACAATCAGAAGAGGGCGAGGCTCACTTTCTCTTGCCAGACCCATAACTTCAGCACCCCTTTTCACCAGCGTATCAGGTGACACCCCCCGCACCCTCCTGGCAATGCCCTTGGCCATCTTTCTGGCCTAGGCCAGTCAGGCACTGGGCCGTCTCCCTTCCTGATCTCTCACACCGAGTTATAGTCAATGACTGAGGTTCTCTGGACAGTGCTAGAAGAAATGCTTGCCTTTGCGTGGAATGGGAATCTCTGGCTTCAATAATCTTATTCAAGAAGAATATACGAAGATTCCGAGGAAGTCAGTGAGAATGTGAAATAAAAGTACTGTCAGTGCTCGGTATACGCTGGGGTTTGGTTCCAGGACCCACGGTGGATGCCAAAACCCATGCATGCTCAAGTTACAGTGGACCCTTGTTATACGCTGGGGTTTGGTTCCAAGATCCCCTCTGTATTACAAAATCTGTGTATGCTCAAGTGCCATTCAATACAATGACATAGCAAAATGGTGCCCCTTATAAAAAATGGAAAATCAAGGTCTGATATTTGAAATTTATACTTTTTTTAACATTTTCAAACCGTGTATCCTTGAATCTGCGCATGAAATAATCCCTGTATAAGAAGGGCCGACTGTACCTTAAATACAAGGGCATACTAAAATAGTGTCCCTTAAATAAAATAAAATAAAATAAAATAAAAAGAGTTACTTTTTGGAACTGATAAATTTTGAAACTATTTTCAAGGTCTGGATGCTTCAATCCATGGACAAACATCTGTGGAAATTAGCTGGAAAACAAAGCAGTCCCAGATTGCAAGCAGACCTCTAGAAATTCCCTCTGGCATCCCAGGGAGCCTCCACAGCTAATCCAGAAACAATCTAATTTTATGTTATCTAAACAGAAAGGCAGACCAGTCCATCTTCTGGGATTAAGCTGGAGCCATGTCTAGCCAGCAAGAAAGGTCTGAAAGAGAAACAGCATGGTGCCATGAACTGAGGGCTGGACTAGGACCGGGAGACCAGGATTCGAATCCCCACTCAGCCTTGGAAATCCAGGGGTGAGCTTGCCTATATCACACTCTCTCAGCCTCAAAGGAAGGCTCTTCTGAATAAATATGGACATAAAAGAGACCCCTACGACTAAGTATTATACAGTGGTTTGAGTATTGGCCTAGTACTCTGAGAAACCAAAGTTTAAATCCCCACTCGGCCATAGAAACTCACTGGCTGCCCTTGGGCAACTTACACTTTCTCAGTCTCAGAAGAAGGCAATGGTAGCAAGGTTTTTACCAGAGGACCTCAATGTGTGGGGCGGATTGTATGGAGAAGGCAATCCCGTAAGTAAGGTTATAGCCAAGACCTTGTACTGTGTCCTGAAATTAATAGGCAGCCAATTAAGAGATTTTAATATAGGTGTGATATGGTCACCTCTAGATCTTCCAGTGACCACTCTGGCAGCCATATTTTGGATTAGTTGAAAATTTCCAGACTTGGTACAAGGGTAGCCTGGGTAGAGCGCATTACAGAAGTCAAGACGTGAGGTTACTAGAGCATGCATGATAGTTTTCGGGTCTACAGGTTCCAGGAAGGGGTGCAGTTGGCATATCAACCAAAGCTGATAATAGCCACTCCTGGCCATCACATCTATAGGAACTCACATCTGGAGCAACGGATTCAGTAGCACCCCCAAACTGCAAACACAATCTTTTAGGGGAAGTGTGACCCCATCCAGGACCGGTTGACAATATCCATACCTGGATTAGGATCTCCATCAAGTACCTCGGTCTTATCTGGATTCAGTTTTAATCTATTTCTCCTCATCCAGCACATTACTGCTCCAAGACATTCATTCAGAGGGGAGATGCCTTCCTTAGTGGATGCAGAGGTCTGGGGCATGAAGAAATATAGTTGGGTGTCATCAGCGTACTGATAGCACTCCACTCCATGTCTCCAGATAAAGGTTAATAATAATAAAGTAGGCGTCACCAAGGCTGCAGCACCGATGGCTTCTTGTCACCCCCCTTTTATGCCCTTCGCAGAGGGCTGTTTTCTAAACAACAAGCGATTGGTTGCGTTCACTGTTCACTCAATGGTCCTGTATTTTCTTCTTGGCATTACATCTGCTTGGAGCTTGGAATGTACATAGATAGCTACCTACTGCAAAAGAGATACTTAACTAGACTGATCCTGTTCTCTTCCAAGGCCACTTGCTAAACACAGGCCATTGTATTCAGAGCCCTCCAGAGGAAGGAGGGGGTGATTATGTGAGTGTGTTTTACAGCCACACGCAGAAAAAAAGAGTGGGGGCCAGCACAGCCCATTTGCACTTTACTCTGTAGGCTCAATCTATGGGCCTTCTGTAACTATTGATTCTTTTGCAAAGCAAAGTACAGAAGCAAGAAAGCATTATTATTACTGTGTTCCTATCATTCCCCCCTTTTTCTCTTGAAAGTTGTGAAAACAAGTTTCACGATGAATGCTCATCATATGCCCTCATTATCATCATTTCTTTTGCTACAAAGCCTGCAATAGCCTTAGTAATACTTCTTTTTATATATTGCAATAAGCATGGCACTAACATACATAACAATAGCCCTATTGCGAGGACAATTATTCCTGTTCCAACCAAGCCCTTTAGCCATCCAAAGTTTGGCAACCAAGATGTCAGCCAGTCCCATAGATTCCATCCTTTTCCCATGTGAGGAACCTCTGCTATTTTTGCTATTCTGTCAGCATGTTGTCTTATGTCTTCCTCATTGTCTGGGATGTATACACCACACTCCTGTTTTATTAGTGTACACACTCCTCCCTGGCTGGCTAACATGGTGTCCAGTGCTAGCCTATTCTGCAACACCATTTTTCTGATTTCTTTCTGTTCTTTGGCTAGGCCAAGAAGGGCTTCACTTGTCTCATTTGCCATGATTTCTACCACCGCCTGCAGTTATATACTGCATTCAGTAGGCCTCTATGGCCTCTCCAGTGTCTCATTGGGGCATAAACTTTTACAAGTTGCTTGCTTTATGCACGTATCCCACAGATGAAATAATGTCCTTTTAAGGCAGGGAACGATCTTTTACACGATGCAGTCATTGTCCATGATGCATAATAACCACTTACATTCTGATTTTGCAAGGTGTATCCTGCCACCCAGCTACCATTGATATATACCCCATTTATTTTTATATTGACTTCACATTTACTGGTGCCCACTCTGGGTCCTGCAGTTTCATTGCATTGCCAGCACCATTGTCCTACCTTTTGACCAATCCTATAGTACCCTTGGGTGGAGGGTTCAGACTTTATCCAACTCCAGCTCGTACTGTTGTCTTGTCTATATGGTCTGGCCAATTCATCAGAGTTCAGTGGTATTACCTCAAAGGGCATCCCAGTGTGTGAGTCAAGGGGCATTTGGTGACACACCCAGCAGTCAGATACATTTAAAGCGTTCCCAATTTTCTGTGAGTATACCAAAAGGGAATTACTTTCTGAGGCAACTTAATCTGGATGAAGGTGGGCATATAGGTGGGGGTGATGAAAATGTTTGTGTTGGTGTTTCTACATCAATTGTGCAACACATCCCGTTTCCCATAAGTCCCTTCTGCCTTTCAGAATGGCTCTCAGAAGCCACTCCTCCTGTTTCTTCGAGGCTGATCTTAGCATCATGACCTCAGAAGGGGGGCTCATGTTGCGATGCTGCCCCTTCCTCCATCTCCATCTGTAGGATGTTTGGTGATCTTTACCTGCAAAGGATTGTCTTTATTGGTCTGTATGATCCACACAGGTCTCTGTTGGGTGTGGTCCTTCTTGATGCAAGTGTAGTGGACCCAAGGTTTACTTCCAACCAACTTTACTGCAGTGGGAGTGGTCTCAAGGTCCTTTCCACTGTGGTCCCAACAAGTTGCTCTTCCGATCCTTCAACCATACGGATTCTCCTGGGGAGAAAAAGGTGAAGAGCAGTGACAGAAAAGGGGTATCTGATTTCACCCACAAATTGATATAATTGTTTTAACACCATTCCCAATAATTGCACTCCTCCAATTCTCCAATTCTCCAATTGCACTCTCTCCAATTGCTCAGGGTCTCCTTTCATTAAATGGATTCCCAAGGGTGGTCTACCATACACCATTTCATATGGTGACAATCCCAAAAACCTGGTGGGTGTACACCTGACTTTTTAACAATGCCATTGGTAAAACCTTAACCCAATTTAGTTTAGTTTTCTAGCACCTTTTGTTCAAGTACAACTTCGGGCTGTAACACAGGTCTCTTGTAGGGGTTTTGACTTAGCTCTGGTCACACAACCTTTGGAGGCATCTCTGCACATACTTGAGAGCCAGTCAATATATATATATATATACACACACACACAGTTTGTTCAGTCAAATATCTCAGTGTCTCTTCTCCTAAGTGACACAGGCTGTACATGTAAATGACAACTTCTGGACCAAGTTGGGATGGCCTAGCCTTCTGGGATGGGAAACAGTGTGGCTGAGTTAAGCATGGCTCAGTCTTTAACTGTGCGGACCAAATGGCTGTAATAAAATTATTATTATTTCTCCAATCTCAAACTTGTCTTCTACTTAGGCCTTTAAATTTCCAACAGGGCTTGAATTTAATGTAAGCTGATAACTTTAACAGTTTGTCCATAAATAAGTTTGACAGCTTCTTCCAACAAAAGAGAAATAGCCACAATGTTTCTGAGACAGCCTGGCTATCTTTGGCTCACAGGGTCCCTATTTTTATTGAAACAGGCTACAGGCTTATTCCAGGAACCAAGATGCTAGGTCTGCTGGTGTCTGGTAATCCTAAAACAGGTGGGCTACAGTTGTCTTCTTGGTGTTTGCCTGTCCACAAAAAAAGGTGCAGACTCTAGTGATTTTCCCTTTTAACATGTCATACAGTGGCTTCACCAGAGAAGCAAGGTTTAAAATCCATATTTGACAGTATCTTGCCACCAGCTGTCTGCTAAGACTCTTGTATTCTGTTTTCTACTTTAGTCTTCTTCTTCCTCCACATCTCTCATTACCATGGCAGGAACATCCTAGGAAGCGGAATAGAAGGGGAGCTCTAGCATTGAATTCATGGCACCCTTTCCGCATCCACGCCTTCTTCCTCATCCTCAAGCATCATCATTCCACATACTCTCATCTGGCCTCTCCAGTCCAATGGGACACATCATCCTCCTTCAGTGATGCTGGGCCAGTAAACTTGCTTTTTCCTGCATCTGCTTCTCACTGTTCTTTAAACTTCTGTCTGCCAAGGCTGGGACATTCCTCAGTCCTTCTATAACTTCTTCCAGGTATCTGGAGCTGACTGGGAAAGATAGCTCATGACCACTACTTGTCTTATTCTTCTGGATCCAGGGGGGCTATACTGACAATAAGCATTTTGGAGGTGCTCCAAAAACACTCTGGGGCTGTCATCTTTCTTTTGTGAGACATCATGGATCCTTTGCATCATGTGTCTACTTCCTTTCTGAGAGCTATGGTGATATATATTATATATATTACTATATTATATATTCCACTTATAACAGTCTTCTTAGGATCAGTTCTCTGTCCTTTCTTACAGTCTTTATTTCTTTAGTTTTACCAAATCTTCTCAGGACTGGTTACAAAACATTTAAAACTCACTCAGGATCACAACTTCCAAAACTCAAAAAACACTAAATTGATGAAACAGTGTTCTTTTCCCAAAAATCAAAAATCAAAATCCAAACAGTCCCAAACACTCTCAAAAGTGGTTGAATTTCATAAACATCAAAAGTTTAAAAAGCAAGAAGTTTCATCAAGAACTGAAAAAAACTCTTTAAAGTCTGGAAATGCCTTTCTTTGTTAGAAATCCTTCTCAGACTCTTTCAACTTAGCAAGATGTCTCTCTGTAGTTTTATTGTTGTTGCTGCTGCTGCTGTTATCAAACTTATTCTGCAATGGTAACTTCATCTCCTTTTTCATTAAAATAGCACTCTTGTTATGCTCTGGAACTCTTGTTAACTGTCTAGTGCCTCTAGTGTTCACTTTTAGGGTATTGCAAGAACTCTCTCTTTCTCTCTCTCATGCTTTCTTAAAACAAACTTCCTTTGTCCTCTCTGTAGTGCACACAGTATCTTATCTCTGGCCTTGCCTTGAGGAACTGAAAGCATTTTTTCTTCATCCTCCATGGCAAGAATAAAGGGGGCAGGAAAAAAAGAAAGCCTTCGCTCTCTAGAAGGAAACTTTTCCTTCCTTTTTAAATTGCTCAATGAAAGTTTTCCCAAAAAGCTGTTAGCAATCCTGTCCCATTTATTTCCTCATTGTCTCCTGCTTTTCTCTGGGTGGTTGGCTGTGTGCTCTGTATTGTATTTCAGGATTTCTCTCTCAGGATTTCTCTCTCAGGACTCCATGCATACACCCTTCCTCAGCCTGGGTTTCCACAATCCAAAGGCTTCTTGTGAGTCTCTTTCCTTTTACAAACATGCTTGGTTCTTTCATGTGTTCTGCATAACTTTGCAAACCCATCTTTACTCTTTAAATGTGGTTGTTCTACTGCTCTCACAACCAAATTTCAAGCTTGTCTTGCTTTACTACTCCAGGTTCTTTGTTACTCTAGGATAGCAAAACTCATTTGTTTTCTAACTCAATCTGTGGAAGTTTGTTGTACGTTGTATGTATTATAGTGTATAGCACTGTGTAAATTTACAGTGCTTTATAAATAAAGGTTAATAATAATAATAATAATAGTTCCTTTAAACTCACACAGATTGGGATTATATTTTTCTTTAACAGGAGTGTTTTTCACACAAACTGGTCTTTCATTAATGTGATTCTTTTCTTCTTCTTATGATACACACAGTCCATTTGGGTGTTTTTAAATTACTCTAACACCCATCTTTCATTTTTCATTTTAAACACTCCAGGCTTTTAATCTTCCTTCTGCCCATGCTCCTGGGTTTATCTTCTGTTTGCTCCTTTTAAATTTTTAAACACAGTCCTCAGAGCAAACGGACATAGGCATTTTCAAATTTCATCCCAAATTTCTAGTTTTCAGGCAAAGTCTGTTTCAAAGGCACTGGGCATCCAGGAGCATTTTAGAACTTATGGGCTATTCAGTGGATTGTATAAACTTTAATCTCTTCCAATAGGTTGACAAAAGGGGTCTTATTTTACAATTAAAACTCTTAGCATTTTATTACTCAGTCTCTGTTTTTTTTTTCCCTTCAGGTTCTCATTCACTAGGTCATAGATCACAAAACTCAAGAACCCTCTCTGTTGTTGTTGTTGTTGTTTTTGAATCTTCCTCTTGCCTTAGGCAAACTTGCATCACTGTTGCCAGTCTCCTTCACAATCGGTCTCCATGTATTTAGCACATGAAGAATCACAGAATTGTAGATTATTTTTTTCTCTCTCATGTAGTTTGTATTTTAACTACCATACAACATTGTTCTTAACCATGGCAGATTTTCTTTTACAACATTGTACCATGCATTAGTCTGGATTGGTACTTTGCTGTAAAGGCTAACACTTTCTTTATAAGTTTTAGGTCCAAGGACACAATAGCTGGCCAGGGGGAATCTAAAGGGAAAAGTGACTACTCTAACATACAAAAGGTTTGCTTGTTTGTTGCAACTTCCCTGCTTTTCGGTGCCTGCCGAAATGTGCTTTTTCTCCAAAGTTTGCTAGCATACAATCCAAAGACGTCTTGCCTCCAGTTTTTTATTTTCCATTAACCCTTGCAGACCAGGTGTTGGGGCACCCTCCCTAGTCTTTTGAACAGCTGTTTTTATTAGTCCAATGGCACCTTGCCTTTTGAACTTTTTCCTCCCATTGCAGACTAGATTTAGTCTGTCTTATTGCAGACTAGGTCTTGGGTGGGGACACCCACCCTCACTAGCCCGTCTTAACAGCTGTTTTTCTGAGCTCCTGTTGCAGGCTAGGTCTCGGGTGAGTACCCTCATCAGCCTGTCCCATTGCAGGCTAGGTCTTGGGTAAGCACCCTCACCAGCCTGTCTTATTAGTTTTTTTTTCTTTTCTTTTTCCTTTTTTCTTTTAACATACAATCCAAGGGGGTCAGTCCCTTTGACTTCCCCGATCCCATTGCGGTAACTAGGGTCTCGGATCACCCTCACCTAGACCGACTTTAACTGCAGTTTCCCTTAGGTTACAACCTATCTTTATATCCATTGCGGTAACTAGGGTCTCGGATCACCCTCACCTAGACCGACTTTTATAGTCTAGACTTTCCTTTTCTTTTCTTTATTCCCAACCGCGGTACATAAATCACCATTCACACAAGGGTTGACAGGGAGTTCATGGTTACTTAAGGAAAATGGGGGAAGTAACCACTTGAACACTCAGACTGGTAGCCTGTGCCCCCAGACGATCATGGCAAGCGACAGAAACCGTACCAGCCTCATAGATCATGCACTCTTGCACACAAAAGCCTCCCACATTTGATTAACACATTTCTCTTGTTTTTCATACTTGCCTCTTCCTCCTCCTCCTCCGGTGCACCGGTCGTCCTACAGCGGTTATTCTGGCCACCTGGTTCGGCACCTAACACTGGGACAGCCACGTCGGACGGCGCAAGGACTGCCAACGGTTATCAGTTGGGGCCCCTCTCGTTGCACAGAAGTCCCGTCGTCCGCCGGGGTCGTGTCAGAGTGGCGGGGCTAACGCCCTCTTCCCTGACTCCGTCCTCCAAAACGGCAGGGGGGGATCCCGGACGAGCCCCCAAAAATGTAGCGGGTGACCCCAAACTCATGAACCCGAAGGCCCATGGCCTGCCAGAGGACAAGCAAAGTCAAGGAGACCGAACTGGCTAGAATAAAAACGCTTTATTGTCTGCGCAGGGCAGCAGCACACCAACATAGGTGTCACCAAGGCTGCAGCAGCGATGGCTTCTTGTCACCCCCCTTTTATACCCTTCGCAGAGGGCTGTTTTCTAAACAACAAGCGATTGGTTGCGTTCACTGTTCACTCAATGGTCCTGTATTTTCTTCTTGGCATTACATCTGCTTGGAGCTTGGAATGTACATAGATAGCTAGCTACTGCAAAAGAGATACTTAGCTGAGCTAAACTCCTCAAGGCCACTTGCTAAACACAGGCCATTGTATTCAGAGCCCTCCAGAGGAAGGAGGGGGTGATTATGTGAGGGTGTTTGCTACGGCCACACACAGAAAGAAAGAGTGGGGGCCAGCACAGCCCATTTGCACTTTACTCTGTAGGCTCAATCTATGGGCCTTCTATAACTATTGATTCTTTTGCAAAGCAGAGTACAGAAGCAAGAAAGCATTATTATTATTGTGTTCCTATCATGAGGAGTTTGGACTCTGCGTCTTTCTGTAATAATAGCTACGAAACTGATAATAGCATTTGGGACATTTAGTCTTTTAATAACAAATATGGTAGATTTAAATGCTGCTTTAAAACCTCTTTCCATCTGCCAGCATTGTGCTGGTTTTGGAGTGAAATGCGAAAGTGTTGGGAGGGAGGGACTTATTGTGGCACCAGAGCCCTCTGACAGAGAAGGATCAATGTCTCACAAAACTACATTTCCCAGAATTCCTTAGCACTGACCCAGGACAGTTAAAGCAATCTTAGATTAGATTATTGCTGCAGTGTGTTTTGGACTTAGGTGACCCTTGGCAAGTCACACTCTCTCAGCCTCAATGGCATTGGAGACCCCTCTCTGAAGAAACATACCAAGGAAACCCCATGATAAGGTTGCCTTAGGGTCACCATAAGTTAGAAATGACTTGAAGACACCCATGAAGAACAGAAATAAGTCTGCAATTATTTCACAAGTTGTACATGGGAATGGGAGGCAGTGTGGTGCAGTGGTTTGAGTGTTGGGTTTCAACTCTGGAGGCCAGAGTCTAGTGCCCCAATCCTCCATGAAACCAGCTGGGCAAGAAGTCACACTCTCTCAGCCTCAGGGAAGGCAACGGCAAATCTCCTTTGAACAACTCTTGCCAAGGAAACCCCAGGAGAGGCTCCCCAGAAGTTGGCAATGAATTGGGCCACTCCACAAAAAACAACAAAGCCTCGAAAAAGAGACAGTGTGGATTAGTGGCTGGAGCATTGGACTGTGATCCTGGAGCCCAGCGTTAGAATGCCCTTTTGGCCATGGAAACCCACTGAGTGACCTTAGGCAGGTCACACTCTCTCAGCCTCAGAGGGAGACACTTGCAAAACCACTTCTGGACAAATCTTGCCAAGAAAACCCTGCAACAGGCTTTCCTTAGGGTTGCCATAAGTTAGAAACAACTTGGAGGCACACAACGACAAGAGCAGTAACACCAGTAACACAAGGCAGCTAGGTAGAAAGAAAGAAAGAAAGAAGACATGGGAGTTGTAGTCCTTAATTCAGAGGAATTGGAGGGGCCTTACTGCAGGGCAGGGCCCCCTTTTCTTTCTGGCCATGTGGATGCTGGGAGATACTGTCCAGGAAATACACTTTAAGTCCCATTGGCAAGAGAAAAGGCTACTACTGCCATTCAGATCCCTTTGTTAGGAAGCGAACACTGAATACTGTATCTCAGGAAGGCCCTATATCTCCTAAGGCCCCCTCCCTCCAGGACCTCCTTCCACTCTTCCCTCAGTCTCTCTCTCTCTCCCCTGAAGGCCTCAAATGTTAACTGACAAGTGCTTAGGCAGAAGCAGCCATTTTGTGTTTCAGCTGCCATTTTGTGTTCTGGCAGCCATTTTGTGTTCTAGTGGCAATTTTGTGTTCTAACAGCCATTTTGTGTTGTGGTGGCCATTTTGTGTTGTGGCAGCCATTTTGTGTTCTGGTGGACATTTTGTGTTCTGGCAGCCATTTTGTGTTCTGGTGGACATTTTGTGCTGCTTGTGACTGTGGGGAATAATGTTCTGGAACCTTCTCTGAGGCCTCAGTTGAACAGAGGCCTCTTTTCCTCTCCTGAGGCTCCAGAGTCAGAAGGAGGCCAGGCTCCTTGGGCCAAAAGGAAGGAAGTGTGTCACTTTGTGTGCCATTTGTGTCTCTTTTTTGTGAGAGTTTTCTTATTACAAAGCTCTGTTCCTTCTGGGGAACATGGGTTTTAAAAGGGATCAGAAATGGGGAGGATAGTTTTAATACAAGCCTTATTAGTATTCTTCACAAACATTGGGCCTCTATTCTCCAGTGTTGCTACAAGTGGGATCAGGCTAAAACTGGCCATTCACTGACACAGGTCCTACCATAGTATTGTGGAAGCAATCCCATATGGCCATTCCATGCCTGATGAGAGTGTTGGGTGTGAGGTATTGAAGAAGCATGCAGCTGTGTTTATGTAGTGAGAAGCAAAATGAAGGCATCTTCCTCTGAGGGTCACTAGGGAGGTCAGGAGGTTTCAATAAATAATGCAACCATTTCACATCTAGCTATGGGGACATAACCAGGGCCCTCTCCAATTCCCATCCCCTAATCCCCCACCACTCCAAGAAGGAATGGAGTATCTCTTCTGTAGGGGAGCTGCAGTAAATCTATGCTAGGTCCAGGGGGCTTTATTTGATGCAGAGAGAGGAAGGGGATGCCCACCTCTGCATCGGCCCAAAGGAGGCATCTGTTACCTGCGTATCTCACCAGCAGGATGATGTTCTTTGTGTCTTTGGGTGCTGCAGTGTTTCTTGCCAAGCCAATCCTAATCCTGGTCCCTTCTCTCAGGAACTTCATCTCGGCCTCCTTGGACATGCCTTTGGGTCTCTCTTTCTGGAATTGACCAAGTGCAGGGCCACAAGGACACCCTGCCCACCTGATGGCTGACACAGAGGCCAAGCGGAGGGAGTTGTGCTCAAAGAGAAAGAGGCTGCCGAAGTACAACAGCTCTTTGGTGAGTCACTATCCTAATAGGTTCATCTGTGTCACTGCTGGGCCAATTTATGAAAGGAAGCAAATAAAATACTGTCGGAGTTTGGCAGAGACAGTCCTGGTTAATCCTCTGTCACCTCATTATTTCAGGGGCTATTAAAAATGTCCTGGTTGCTCTCTCCTCCTCCCACTTCCTCCCTTCTCAGCTCACTTCAGTTCCTGAGTGCAATGAAGACTGCACCCCATCAACTCAAAAGTGGGGAGAGGAGAGGAAAGAAGGAGACAGGATATGGCCCTTCCCAGGAGGCTGAAGCAAAAGCAAACTGCTGTGCCCTTCCTAGCTTGTGTGTTCTTCCTCAGAAACAACTTTGGCCATCTTTACTGCCTTCTGAGTTGCTTGTCCACATGTGTCTTGCTTTTCCCATCTATGAAATGTTTGGGGCTATGGAAGAACATCTCTGGATCTAAATATGGGGTGGGCCCAGTGGCCCTCAAGCCCAGAGTGCTCCCCAGAAGCGTTATTAAAAATGACGTTTGACTCAGAAATGTGGCAAGAAATGTCTAAATGCACCAAAATTCTTTGGTGGTTAAATGTACTATATGTGTTGGGATAGTCAGTATCCTAATCCATCATCAATATCCCAGGCATGGCCTAAATTATATTATGTATTATATTGAAAAGATTCTAGACAAACTGGATCTCAAAGGCAGTAGCTTTTTTCTTGCTGACAGAATTTAAAGTTTATTTCCTGGACTGAATTCTAAAGTGATCAAATAATATTTGGAGGCACCATGTGCTTTCCTCCCCTTTTGCTTAGTCATTCTCTGGATGAGGACTATTTTCTGTTGCAGGTAACCTTTGCAGATGTGGCAGTATATTTCACTGAGGACGAATGGAAAATGTTGACGAAGAAGCAGAGACTTATGTACAAGGATGTGATGATGGAGAATTACGAGAATGTGGCCTCTGTGGGTAAGGAAGCTGAATTCATTGCCTTTCCTATGAAGACCGAGGTCCCTTTCATACTACATTATCATGGCACTATGATTCCACTTTAGAATCATAGAATCATAGAGCTGGAATAGACCACAAGGACCATCTGCTTCAAGCCGTTGCCATGCAGGAAACACATTGAAAGAATACCCAGTAGATGGCAACCCAGCCTTTGTTTAAAGTCCTTCAAAGACCTTTAAAACCCTTCAAAGAAGGAATAATAGTAATAACCAGAATGAGACGCTAATATGCTCCAAGGGAGTATATTCCACTGTTGAATAGCTCTTACTGTCAGGAAGTTCTTCCTAATGTTTAGGCTGAACCTCTTTTCCTGTGCCTTGCTTCCATTGTTCTGTCCTTTTTGAATTGTGGTGTCTAGAACTGGACACAATATTCCAGGTGGGCTCTGACCAAAGCAGAATAGAGTGGCACTATTACTTCCCTTGTTCTAGACACTATACTTCTATTGATGCAGCCAAAAACTGCTTTGACCTTTGTACCTGCCGCATCACACTGTTGACTCATGTTCAACTTGTGGTCTACTTGGACTCCTAGATCCCTTTCACATGTAGTTTCATTCAGCCAGGAGTCACCCATCCTATATCTGTGCATTTATTTTTCCGGCCTGAGTACAGTACCTTACATTTCCCTATGTTGAAATTCATTTTTTTAGCTTTGGCCCAGCTTTGTCTATTCAGGTCATACTGAAGTTTAATCCATTCCTCAGAGGTATTAGCTACTCCTCCTAATTTGGTGTCATCTGCAAATTTGATAAGTGTACCCTCAATTCTGTCATCCAGGTCATTGATAAAAATTTTGAATAGCACTGGGCCCAGGACAGAACCCTTTGGGACCCCACTGGTCACTTCTCTCCAGGATGAAAAGGAGCCATCATTGGGTTCAGCCAGTCAACCAGTTACAAATCCATGTAACTGAGTGTTCAAAAAGGTTTAAATCACTTTAGAATGTTTCTGGCGGGGAGGATGGTCTGAAACCAAATTGAATGCAATGGGTCCTTGGTGCAAATATCTCAGACAAAAATCATTAGCACATAGAATCTCGAGTCCTTCTTGGCTCTGAATTTCGATTGTGTTCAAAATACAGTGTACACTACAATCTGAGGGTGACACTTTGAGATGCAGCTCAGCAATAACATAGCAGAGTACGGAAGTAAATAGCCATATATATAGATATTGGCAATGCACTGACCACTTTTCACACTTAAAAATAAGTCACAAACACAGTTTATTTCATCTAAATCCTTTGAGGTTCTCTATCTTGAGTTGCAAAATAATACAAATATTTGCAAGCTCTCCTCTCTGAATTCCATCATCTTCAACATCCCTTGTACACACAACTCCTATCCTATCCACACCAATCTGCATGAGAGCTGCATACTGTATTGGTTGTGAGTCATCTCCTGGTGCCAAACAGCATGAAGGGACCTCTGCATTTAGCTTCCATCATGCCTTCGGCTGTGACTTAGGACTCGATGGCAGTCTCACAGGATATGATGCTACCTGTCAATCAAAGTATTTTTGCACATGTTTAATGGAATATTTTTTCAACAGTCCTTTGTCTGAATATCTCCTTCCAGTGATTTCCCTAAGGTAGACCCCCCTCCAATCTCTTCTTTGTTAACTCTTATAAGTAAATATACAATCGTTCCATGGATTTAGGGCCATAAGCAGCAGGGTCATGCTTCAGTTACTCACAGAAACTTTCTTAATTTTATCTCTAATAAGGAGGGATTAATGAGGGCTAAATCATGGGGTAATACCTTCCTCTCTTAACTCTGATTTTCAGTCTCATCTGTGCTTCTCTTTCTTTACAGAAGAACACTTGAGTCATGAGAGAGTCCACAGAGGAAAGAAGTCACATAAATGCCAGTATTGTGGGAAACATTTTGCTTACAAGTCAATCCTTGTCAGGCATCAGAGAGTCCACACAGGAGAGAAGCCATACAAATGCCAGCAATGTGGGAAATGTTTTTCTCGAAAGTCAGACCTAGTGACACATCAGAGAGTCCACACAGGAGAGAAGCCATACAAATGCCAGCATTGTGGGAAATGTTTTTCTTTGAAGGGACACTTAGTGAGACACCAGAGAGTCCACACAGGAGAGAAGCCATACAAATGCCAGCATTGTGGGAAATGTTTTGCTCAGAAGTCATACCTAGTAAAACATCAGAGAGTCCACACAGGAGAGAAGCCACACAAAACCCAGTAGTGAACTAATGTTATTTTTGTCATTAAGGAATACAAAAAATTTATGTTCAATCCGGTGGTGCTAAGAATAGTCCCTTGTGATTTTGCTTGTAAGGTTTGTCTATCTATATGTCTATGTTTTAAGGTTGTATTTTGTTAAGTTTGGGGTTTTATTGGTAATAGTATATGTAGATAATTACTTTGGCTTGTAAATTGTGGGTTGTGGTATAGTTTAGGTAGCTTGGGGGGGCTGGGATTTGTTATATATGAGTTATGGGAATGATAGCTTTTGGAATTTGTGGCATGTTGGCTGAAGAAAGGTGGAGGTCGGTATTCAAAGAAAGGGCTAGTTTGTGGGAATTGCGAAGGGGCCTTGTTACCTGTGGGGCATAGACTGTGGGAACTGGAGGTGGGGGCTATATTTGGAAGAGGGTGATATTTTAGGTTTTGGGGTTTTAATATATTGTTTGGATTGGAGTGGACAGTTCTGGTTTAAACACTGAATTTCTATGTGTTCTCAATAAAGTTCTTTGCTATTTCAACACACTGGACTCTTTGATGCACAGAAGCTCTGAATTTGCCCAAAACTGAACCTTTCTTCTCTCCTCAGTCCTCAGCTCAATTCCCAGCCATAACAACAGCAGAGGCAAATACACACACACACACACACACACAAACATACAGGATACACAGGGAGAGCTATATTTCCAAACTAGAGCCTTCCTTTCCTGCCTTTCCCTCCTGAGTCCATCTCTGCACCTTGGGCTCCATTGCTGTCTCCTCAAAGGAAAAAAGGAGGGAAGGAAGGGGAGGCTGCTGAATCCCTGGCACATACCTTCCTTTCCTGCAAAGACCGCCAGTAGAATAAGCAGCAGCATCTAGGCGCTGGCAATCCCTGCGCATGCTGAGGAGGGGCCTTTGGGGGCATCTATGTATGCAGTCTCAGCCCCTGAAGCCATTGCTGCCCTCACAGTCTGTTCTGAGGGAGGGAGAGAAGTGGGGAGAGCCCTTGTTCATTCAGAGGAATGGCTGGAGGGTCTTCTGGAGGGCCCTTGGGGGGTTATAAGAAGGAAGGAAGCCCCTCTTCTCCCCCCAAAGAAAGGCAAGGGGCTTGTCAGGCCTCCTCTCCCTCTTTCCTTCCCTGACCCCACCTTGGGGGATTCCTTGGGGCCCAGGTGTTTGGGGGGTTATTATGATAAAAGGGGGCAGGGGGACCCTTGGAGAGAGGCATGGCCATGGAGGGGAGGGGGATCCAAAGGTAAAAAGGTCTTTGAGGAGCTCCCTCCCTCCTGGAAAGTGGGGCAGAGGAGAGACCCTCCCTTCTGATGCCTCATTTGGAGAAGAGTTTTGTGCCAAATAGAAAGCATCATACAGGATAGGGTTCAATAGCATTGGAAGCAACATTTGGGGGGGGGGAGAAGTTTTCTCTGGAGCCCTGGGGGAGGGGGCTCTGTCTGGGGGGTAGAGAAGAACCAAAATCTAGTCCAAAGCCAAGAGAAGGGAGACAGGGACCTCAAAGCTCTGGCAATCCCCTGGCAACCCAGGAACTAGGCTTAGACGCCCACAGGATCCGAATTGGGCACCCCCGTCACATACTTGCCTTTTCCCTCACAACAACCCTTCAGAGGAGGATCAACAGGAAGACCCACAGCCCCAGAAACACCCCCCTTGGTTCTGGGAGCATTCTGAAAGGGCCTTGGATACCCCTGAAGGGATGTTGTTGTTATTATTATTATTTCTTTATATTCCACCTTTTCTCAAAGGAATCAAAGTGGATTACAGTAATAAAATAACATACAATTTCAGAAATACAATTAAAATTCCAAACCCCCAACGCTCCTCCCAATTATAAATGGGTCATTTTCTGAAGGTGAGAGGGGAGGGCAGGAACATCAGTAACAATTTCCATAAGAGTAATGATGGCAAGGGTAAGGGTCAGGGGAAGGGGGAGGCATTCAATAGATCTAATCTAGTCTGGAAAGGCCTGCCAAAGAGATCCATCTTAATAGCCTTCCTAAAGGGTTCCAAGGTGGAAATATGACGGATCTCATCCGGAGGTCGTTCCAGAGCCTGGGAGCGGCTGATGAGAAGGACCTCTGGGTCACTGCTGAAAGTCTGGTCTTCTTGAGTTGTAGCAGGTTCTTCTCAGAGGACCTGAGTCTGCGGTGGATTGTATGGGAGGAAGCTCTCCCTCAAGTAGTCAGGACCCAAGCCATGGAGGGCTTTAATGGTTAAAAGCAACACTTTGTATTTGCCCAGAAACTAATGGGCAGCCAGTGGAGGGATTTAAGAATGTGGGCAGTTCTAGAAGTGCCCATAACCAATTTGGCTGCCATATTCTGTACCAATTGAAGTCTCTGAACTTGGGACAAGGGTAGCCCCATGTAGAGTGCGTTACAGAAGTCTAGCCGAGAGGTGACCAGCGCATGTACTACTGGTTCAAAGTCTACCTGCTCCAGGAAGCGGTGCAGTTGGCATATCAGCCGAAATTGATAACAAGTGCTCCTGACCTTTGCATCCACCTGAGCTGTCAGATGAAGTGATGAACCCAGGAGCACTCCCAAACTGCAGACAGAGCCTTTCAGGGGAAGTGTGACCCCAACCAGAACTGGCTGACATAACTCCATTCCCGGATTAGGGTTCCCTATTACAAGTACCTCCATTTTACCTGGATTCCATTTGACTATGTTGGGATAGCAGGGTGAATGGAGGGGGAGATAGATATTTGTCAGGCTCCTAATTGCAGCCCCTCTTGCAACACAAAAGGCAGTACTTTGAAAAAGGAACAGCTTGTATTGAAGAAGATACATGCAATAGAAGTGACTTTTTTGTCAGGAATGAAAGTATAAACATATCACTTTTATAACCATATCAATTAACCCCACCCCATTAACCAATAAAGCCAATTAATTGGATAGCCTGTTCCCGCGCAGTGTTCTGCCATCCAGGATTCATGATTAACTATAAAACCCCATCAATCCCAATGTAATATGATACCATATGAATAAGCATAAACCCATAACAACATAATACAATATAAAACTACCAATAATTCTCTATGTTCCCCCCTCCTCTTACAGAGACCAGTCTTTTAAACTCAAGCCTCTGTTAGAAGGATGATTCCCACACATTCCAGTCCTAGCAAACAATCACATTCTTTAGCCATTATCTCCCTACCTCTTTATAGTATCTTCTATTAAAGCACATAATAAAACATATTATTTTAACCCACCATAAATACCATCTATCTTAACTCTAATTTAAACCTAAACCTATAACCCTTATGGCATGAATCCCTAAATGAATAAATGCATGAATAAAGGGATTAATGACATATTGTGACTTCAGGCTGGTGCTCCTTGCCTCCAGCAATGAGATGGGACCATTGTGAATTTAGGCTAATGCTGCTTACCTGTAGGTTTGAGATGTGACCATTGCAACCTGAAGCTGATGCTTCTAGCCTGAAACATTGAGACTGGCCCATTGCGATGTCAGGTTGATTCTCGTTGCCTGAGAGACCGAGATTGGCCCATTGTGACTTCAGTCTGATGCTCCTTGGATGAAGGATTGAGACTGTACTATTGTGGCTTCAGGATTGTGCTCTTTAAATGAAGGACTGAGACTGGCCCTTTGCAACCTCAGGCTGATGCTCCTTGTCTGAAAGGAGAACTGTCACTTCAGACTGGTGCTATATACCTGAAGGATTGGGACTGGCCCATTGCGTGTCAGTGTATAAGTGTCCTGTCATAAACATTAAAAATATTAGGGTTTGATTATTAGAGTTAAAGTAGGAGTTATAGTTGTAGTTCATAGTAAGTAGTGTAGACCTTTGCTTGAGTTGCTTTAGCTTGGGAATTGGGGGCTGGCTTAGGGAGGGGTTGAGCTAGTTCCTTTGGACTTCAGACTTTGCAAAAAGGTGTTAATGGGTTTTTCTGCCTGGATTTATCAATAAAGCTTCTTTAGTTTCAAATGGGTTTTATTTTTTGAGCAGAGGACTGACTCTAGATCTCACATTGCAATTTCAGGCTGATGCCCTTTGCCTGAGAGATAGAGACTGTCCATTGTGACCTCAGTCTGATGCTCCTTGCCTGAAGCATTGAGACGGGATTATTGTGATCTCACCCTGAGGTTCCTTGCCTGAAAGACTTAGATGAGACTATTATGACTTCAGGCTGGTGCTCTTTACCCGAAACATTGAGACTGCCCAAATTGTGATCTCAGGCTGATGCTCCTTGCATGAAGGATTGAGACAGGACTATTGTGACTTTGGAAAGATGCTTCTTTCCTGAAGCATTGAGACTGGCCCACTGTGACTTCAGTCTGATGCTGTTGCCTGAAAGATGGAGACGGGACTATTGTGACTTAAGGTTGGTGCCTCTTACCTGCAGGAATGAGATGGGACTATTGTCATTTGAGACTGGTGCTTCATACCTGGAGGATTGATACTGACCCATTATGACCTCAAGCTGACGCTCACTGCCTGAGAGATTGAGACTGGCGCAGTGTGACTTAAGTCTGATGTTCCTAGTCTGAACAATAGAGACTGTCATATTGTGACCTCAGGCTGATGCTCCTTTACTGATAAATTGAGACCAAACTATTGTTAGTTCAGGAAGATGTTTTTTCCTGAAGGATTGAGACTGTCCCATTGTGATCTCAGGCTAATGCTCCTTGCCTGAAGCATTGAGACTGTGCATTCAAGCTGATGCTCCTGGGTTGAAGGATTTAGACTATCCCATTGTGACTTCAAGCTGATGCTTCTTTCCCGAAAGACTGGGGATGGCTCATTGTGACCTCAGGCTGACTCTTGTTGCCTGAGAGATTGTGACTTCAGGCTGCTCCTTCCTTACCTTTACTAGTCAATACAATTTATTGAGTAGCCCAAGGGCCGTTTCAAAATACTAGTAACATAATAAAAAGCAGTATCACACAGCTATATATAAAATGTAAATACAGTGCACTAGGTGCAATAAACCTCCATACAATATAAATACATATGCATAACCTAAGCGTGCACCAGAACCAGAACATGCACTACTTGTCTACAGCTTATATATATCTAAAAGATGTACAATATGTGCTAAAGGATATACTAGTAAACAGATAAAATAAAATAGTTAACAATTAAACAGTAAGATAGTTACCATAGGGAATAAAACAGAATTAAAATTGGAATTGAAATGGGAGGCAGAAGTAACATAAAATATCCGTCGACATACATCAAATCTGTTCATCCCCCTTACAATTAACACCAATCATTCCAACATATCTAGATCTCAACAGCGATGCTTTATGAAGGAACCGAGCTGTAGCAATAGAGATTTTTGAATCTTGTCCACTCATAAAGTATGATGTTCTGATGTGGGTATCCCAGTATATTGTTCGTTTAATATAGGGATGAAGATATTGATCCCTTTCTGCTTGGTACAAATTACATCTAAACAAAATGTGTGCTAGATCCTCAATTTCATGATCCCCACAAATACAAATTCGTTCATTATAAGGGATACCCTGGAATCTTCCATGTCTTACCATGGTATCAAGTTGGTCGAATCTTGCTCGGGTAAATGCCTCTCTGAGATGTTTAGGGATCTGTATTTTTAGATAAGATGGCATTTGAAAGGACCGTTTGTATTGGCTCAACCATTTTAAATTGCCTACCCTACTGAGTGTGGCTATATCTTCTTGAGCCGCAATGTCCAAAATTCTCTGTCTTGCATCCTTTCTTGCTTGATCATTCATAGTACAAGCTACAGGGAGGCCACAGCTCTTTATAAAGTTTAACAGTTGCCAGGACCATGTAGATTGCAATTGAGAGTGCAACTGTTCTAATAAGCATAGTCTAGGAAGTCTGTTTGGCTCCATTTCATTAATTTTACACCAGTAATTGAACACTCTGATTTTAGCTTGAGAGCAGATAGAATAAATTTCTAATTCCGCTCTCACAGCAGCTGCTGAGGTCCTTTTATCTACTCCTAGGATACTTCTCAGATGTTGAGACTGGGCTAGTTCTGCTACTGCGGTGGAATTTAGACCCCATACTTCTGCTGCTTATAAAAGCATAGGTGTAACCTTAGCTTTGTATACATTAATTATTGGGGCTAGGGAGCCTGGGTACTTGTTGACTTTTAGTTTAAGAATGAGATTCATACGTGCCTTTGTTCTAAGTGAGCTTTTATGGTGATGGCATGACCAGGATCCATTCTCATTGAATGTTACACCAAGATAGGAAAAGGACTTTACTTGTTCAATTGGTTCACCCTCTAATTGCCATCTGTGTCTCTGCTGTCTTTTACCAAAAACCATTATGTTTGACTTAGATTTATTAATGGTCAGAGAATTATTCTGGCAATAACAGCTAAGTTTTCTTAACAGCCTTCGTATACCAACTTGTGAATATGATAACATTATCATATCATCAGCATAGAGCAAGATGTTACAGGAAGTATGTAAAACACAAGGCATATGGAGTGCTGAGTCCTTCAAATGTCCTGGTAGATCGTTTATATACAAATTAAATAGCAAGGGGGCTAGTAAGCACCCTTGTCGTACCCCTCTATATGTGTCAATTCTATTGGATAAGGCTCCATTTAACCCAAGTCTCACTTTCAGACAAGTACCAGTGTATAGGGCTTTAATTAGTAACAGCAGTCTCCGTTCTATTTTAAGGTCAATCAGTTTACTCCAGAGGATTTCTCTATTCACAGTATCAAAGGCAGCTGACAGATCGATAAAGGCAGCGTATAGATGTTTTCCTTTGCTAAGGTATTTGGCAATCATATGATTTAAAATAAAACAATTATCTATGGTGGATCGATTTTGTCTAAATCCCGCTTGCTCTTCTGATAGGATGCCCTTTTCATTAACCCAACTTTCAAGTTTATTCAAAAGGAGCCTAGAATAGATTTTGGCTACAATGTCTATTAAGCTGATAGGCCTGTAATTACAGGGGTCTTTATTGTTCCCCTTTTTGTAAATGGGGACCACTATTGCCAATTTCCAGCCAATTGGAACCTGGCAGGTATTATTTATATGTGTGAAGAGACCTGTCAGAATAGGCACCCACCATTCACTAAATTGTTTAAATAATTCTGCCGGTAAAAAGTCCTCCCCTGGGGCTTTATTGTTTTTCAGCCCATTAATAATAGACAAAGTCTCTTCTTCCGAGACTGGTGGCCAGGGAGGCAGGAATTCGATAGCTAGGGAATCAGCGCTTAAGTGCTGTGTTTCAGTGGAGCTATTTAAAGCAAATAACCCTTGGAAATAATTTTCCCATTCCTTAGCAGGTATAGGGATATCATATGGGAATCTCCTTTCCTTTAGAATTCCTGAGACAGAATGCCAAAATATAGCTGAGTTGTGACTTTTAGCGGCTAACTCTAAACCTGTCCACATTGATGAGGCATAATTTTGTTTCTTTGATTTTATTAGTTTGTTGTATTCCTTTCTGAGGGACAGCATCTTAGCTTGTACCTCACAAGAGGAACTCCGCTGTGCAGACCTCAGTGCTAACATCAGTTTCTTTTTCATTACTCTGCATTCTATGTCAAACCAGGGAGAAAAACCTTTCTGGTGACTTTTACCCACAAGGTTGGTTGTCAGATGACACTTCAGTGTTTGACATATGTTAGTAAATGCATTGGTAACAGATGGCAATTCTGCTGAAGATGACTGAATTATACTAGCCCAGTTATCTATCTCTTCTAGTTTAAGGCTCCCTGCTATTGCAGTGGTATCAACCTTAGCCCATCTAAGTCTGCCATTCTGCCTCACCTCTTGATTATTTACGATCCAACTGTCTGCCCGACAACTTGGTCTTCGATCTGACGAGCCCCGAAATTTTACACTCACAGGTTGATGATCACTTTCCCCTCTTAAGTGGACGTCTATCTCAGAAAACATATCAGCCTTGTTTCTTGAAACACAGATAAGATCTAACACACTACTGGAATTATGTGCATGGTATGTATCAGGGTATATATATATCTATCGTCCCCATCTTTGCCTCCCAGAATTTGAAGACTGGCTTTAAAAATTAGAGAAACCAAGGACAATCCAGCACTATCACATTTGTTATCTCTAGAGCGCCATTGAGGATGATTATCAAAGAATTCATTTGGTATATTATTCTTTTTAGCAAAATCATGCAGGGAAGGACCTACTTTGGCATTAAAGTCTCCCAAAAGAATTATTATAAAACGAGGGTATCTGATTGTTAGTTCATCCATAAGAACTTCTAAACTTGTCCACAAGTTGGTATTAAAGAAAGGAGATGAAATAGGAGGAATATATACATTTATCAATATCACTTCTAAAACCTTGTATGTGAATTTAATAACTAAGAAATGAGAATATTTATCCCCATTATGTAAAATCTCAGCTTGCCAGTGCAAATCTTGTTTAATAAGAGTGCAAAGGCCGCCAGAAGCTTTCCCTTTGTTTTTTAATTTTTGGGCAGGGATATCCCAGCATTGAAAGCCCAGGTGTTTTAATGGTTCATCCTCTGCAGTTAACCAGGTTTCCTGAATAGCAACAACATCAAATTTAGAAAGAAAACCCACTGAGTCAATGTTCACACCTTCTTTCCAACCGGCAACATTCCATGTAACTATTTGGATACTATCCTTATTACCAGACTGTTCTAAATCAGGAGAGGGAAAATGATGTACTGACACATTCAGTCAATTGGAATCTGTATCTTCCCTCAAATTGTCTACCACAATATTGTCAATACTACCCAAATAGACACAATTGTTGATTGAGTGATCGCCTTTTGACGATAAGGTGGTACAATGTTGACGTTGTTGTAGTTGATCTTTACTCTCGGTGCCAGTCAGACTGGGAATCCCTGTTGTCTCATCCTGTGACCGGGCCCAATGTGTTACTGTCCTCTCTTCAATTACTGGGGGCTGCTTGGTAGAAGATTGTCTTTGTGCATGGTTCCTCTTCAGAGGGGTTATATCTAGACCAACCCCCTTCTCACACCGCGGCTTTGGAGCACATTCTTCAGACATATGGTCAGTTGGTGACTTCATCCTAGTTTCAGGAGCCATTAGTTGCCCCAAAGGAACACGTACACTAGTCATAGGTTGCTGAAGATTAGGCAGTTCTTTCATTTGTGTGAGCAAATCACTATAACCCGAATTTGGAGAACCCAAATCTATCAGAGGCTCTGTAGAAACCACAGTGTTCCTTAGAGACTGTTTTAATTTTTCCAACTGGAGCAAAATGGTATCTTGCTCTTCTCTTGAGAGAAGGCCAAATGCATCAATGAAACTGTCCTCAATCTGATGCAGACTGGGTTGATTCTCAGCTTCAGAATCCTTCCGTGTCAATACAAGGGGGATTACCACTTTTGCAGCTCTTGAGCTAGCAAATAACGGCTTAATTCTTTCTTCATGAAAGACTCTGATAGGAAAAATTTGATATCGGGCTAATTAAGCCTTCATCCTGAGTAGCATCAGAGGGATGGTAGACTGCTTAAAGGACAGGAGGATTCGTGTTTGATTTAATGACCCAGGGAGCCATTCAACAGTGTCTAAGTCTATCTGCCCTAGTTGGCAGTGAAGAAGTTTTCCCAGGGAGGATTTGATTACTTTCTTGGAAATCCACTGACCATCATTAACTCTGTTCTTATGGACACTCAATGCAATTCTTTCCGGTCGGAGAATACAGTTGTCTTTCATAGAAAAAGGTTTTTTACTTTTTATGGCCTCCTTGGGATATACATGATCCTCTTGAAGTGCTATCCCAGGCAATAATTTGTTTGTTTCTTGAAGTAACCTCCTTGGGTCTAAGTTTATATCATTTCCTTTAGACCTATCTACTAAGTTTCCCAATTGATCAAAAGTTTGTTTAACTTGGTCACATCCATTTCACAATTGCTTGTACAGGGGGGACTAATAAGAGGTCTTGCAGATATCTTTTGCTCCAGCATCTCTATTTCTCCAGTTAACACTTCCAATTTGTGTTTTAACTCAGCTAACTGTTCAGATATCAGAATAACAGTTTGTGTGGTAATCAGGCAGTATTTCGTCATAAGTTGTGTTGGGTTCTCCCCATGTTGTTGTTCCCCATTCTGAATCTCAACATTTCTGGGAAGTGTCCAATTATTTCTGGACTTTATTTCATAATCCCTACGACTGTTATCAAGACAACTTGCATGGGCTGACAAACTGTGGAGGGAACCCAATTCTTCATCTTGGTTTTCCATCAACTTGACACTATGAGGTGGTGGGGGGGTGCGCCAGAGGCTGCTCCTCACCTAACTCTAATTGTAAGCCAGTTGCCAGGGCTTCAAATCTATTAGCAGTATAAATGGGGTTTGCTTTGCTTACATTACCATTTCCTGCAAAACACTCATCGATTCTTGGCTGTTTTGGAAGTTTCATGTGGGGAAGCGAGTTTGGACTCCCACCTGTTTCCTTCGTTTTCTCTTTCCCATTGCTTATTTGACACAGGTTTCTCAAAGTTCAGGAACTTAAACTAAATATTTGTCAAGCTGATGTTGGTATTAGAGTTGGGGTCCACACAGGTCTTTTAAGCCCATTGCAGAGCTCCTCCTGCACAGCTTCCTCCCAGCGTCTCTCTCTCTCTCGCTCTCTCTCCCTCCTCCTCAGCTGTGGGCCAGTCTGCTGCTGCTGCTGCCGCTGGTCACATAGTTATCATATTAGAAGATGATACCACACTCCAACTCTTCAACTCATTCCCTTGATCACTGTCTTGACCTGGTTCTTGCTGCAAACTGCGCCATTTCTGACTACCTGGCACCTGACTTTCCACTTTCTGACCATCATTTAATCTCCTTTCCTCTAGATGGATTAGGGGGAAAATAGACAACTTAGCTAAAGAGATATCAGGAGTGAAAGTGGAGGTGGAGGAAGTATTAGAAAGAACGGAAAGTCTGGGAAAAAAAACAGAAGAATTGGAAAAGGCTCAATTAAGGGAACAACAGAGTAATCTTCTGCAGCAGGTCAGATGTAGGGAAAGGGCAATTAAAATTAGGGGAATTAAAGAAGAACAAGACGAACAAATATATGACAAAATTATACCTAAGCTGGCAAAATATGTGGATATTGAGGAGGATTTGATGGAGGCACAGATTGATAAGATATTTAGACTTAGCTCAAAGATAGCAAAGGAAAGGAAATTGGACAGAGACATTACGGTATGTTTTACAAACTCAAGGATGAGAGAGCAAATATTGCAAAGAAATTATGAGAAAAAATTGATTGTGGAAGATAGAATAGTGGAAATTTATAAAGATTTACCATTGCAAATAATTAGAAAGAGACAGGAATATAAATCCCTAACAATATTCTTTTGAAATAAGAATGAGATACTGAACAGATGGGATAAGATAGAAAGAGTGATCTTTCATTACCATCAGAGGAGATATAGGATAAGTACAATAGAACAAGCAAAAGCCTTTTATGAGAGATTAAGCAGAGATAACAGAGAGCAAGAAGAAAGAAATAAAGAAAGGGACAAGAAGGAAGGAGAAAGTGTAAATAGACAAAGAGAAGAAAAGACCCAGAGAAAAGGGCAAGGAAGGAGAGATAATCTAGGGATTAAGGAGGTAAATACTGACAATTTAGGAAACAAAAGCTCAGAAGAGGGTTACTCAGGAGAGATAGGAAAGTCTACATAAAAGACATAAGAACCTCTCTAAAAGGAAAATGGGGCTTAAAATAGTTTCATGGAATGTAAAAGGAATAAGCCAAGAGAGAAGGAGAAAGCATGTAATGCAGTATCTAGGGAAGAATAATTTTGATTTATTGTGTTTACAGGAAACAAAAATAAAAGATGGAGATATAAAATATTTGAGAAATAGTAAATTGGGGACATTATTTTGTGCCACAGTAAATAAAAGGAAGAGGGGAGTTGCAATCTTTGTGAATAAAAGGTATGCAGCAAAGCTACTGAAGAAAGATAAAGATGGTAGATTCTTGTGTGTGGAGATTTTGATAGATAATGTTAAATATGTACTGATTAATGTTTATGAGCCATTAGAGAAGAAGGAAACCTTTTATAGAAATTTGGCGGAGGTTATGAGAGAAGTTGATAATGACAAATTAATCTTGACAGGAGATTTCAATGGAGTTCTAAATCCAATTTGGGGCAGGAAATCCCAGAAAAAAGTAATTAAGAAACACAAGGAAAATTACCAAGAGGTTTTTTGTTTTAAAAGAGGAATTTAATTTGTTAGATGTTTGGTCACATTGTAATGGGAACAAAGGAGGGTATACCTTCTATTCAGATGCACATAAATCCTTCTCAAGGTTGGATATGTTTTTCGTGACGAAGCAACTGGTTACTAAAGTGGAAAAAAAATGGAAATATGGTCAAGGACGATGTCGGATCATAATATGATAGAGCTGGAATTAAATATAAATTGGGACAAAAATATAGGATGGAGAATGAAAGAGGATATCCTAGATGACGAAGAATTTGTAAATAAGGTAAAGAGAGAGTTAAAGATGTTTTTTAAAGAAAACAGTGGAAAGGAGGTAAAAATGAAGGTTGTATGGGATACTATTAAGGCATTTGTAAGGAGACTATTTATACAAAGAACAAGGGAAATAAAAAATGAGAAAAGCAGAAAGAGGAAAAAATTAGGAATGAATTTAAAATTAGAGAACAAAAACTACAACAAACAAAAGGGGATAAAAATAATGAATGAAATAAAACTATTGAAAGAACAATTAGAGGAAAAAATGACAGAGGAAATAGCTATAAATTTAAGAAGATCAAAGTAAAATCAATTTGGGAATGCTAATAAAATAAGCCGACGGATGGCTAATAGATTAAAGAAGGAGAGAGAAAAGAAAATGATAACTAAAATTAAACAAAATAACACAATCATAACGGAACAAAGGAAAATTTAAAATACTTTCACTACATATTTTGAAAAATTATTTGAGGAAAAAGGTGAGCAGATATATTCAGAAAATCAGTTAATAGAAATAATTGATAAATATAATGAAATAAAATTAAGATCAGAACTATAGTGTTTAGGTCTTCAGCTTCCAGGACTGGGTGCAGTTAGCATATCAACTGAAGGAGATAATAGGCACTCCCTGCCGTCACATGTATCTGAGCTGACATCTGGAGTGATGGATCCAGGAGCATCCCCCAAACTACTAACATAGTCCTTTAGGGAAAGTGTGACCCCTTATACAGGTGGATCACACGTCTCAAACCTCCATACCTGGATTAGGATCTCCAACATTATGCAGCTCTGGCTTATCTGGATTCAGCTTCATTCTGTTTTTTTCTCATCCAGCCCATTACTTCTTCAAGACATTCATTCAGAGGGGAGATGCCTTTCTTAGTTGACACTGAAGTTCAGGACATGGAGAGAGATATCTGGGATTCCTCTGCATACTGATAACATCCAATGCCATGTCTCCAGATGATCTCTCCCAGCAGCTTCATGTTTATGTTAAACAGCATTGGGGAGAGGATGGTGTCCTAAGGAACATCAGATTTAAGCTCCCTCTTAGAGGACCAACTATCCCCAAGAATCTCCATCTAGAATCTGCCCAAGAGATAGGACCAGAACCACTGCAATGCATTGCCTCCTCGTCCCCAATTCCTTCAGACGTTCAAGAAAGATGCCATGGTTGATGGTATCGAAGGACCCTGAGAGATCCAAAAGCACCAGCAGGGTTGCACTTCCCCTGTCCATACTCAAGCGAAGATAATCTACTAAGGCGACCATAACAGTCTCGACTCCGTATCCCACCCTGAAGCCAATTTGAAATGGGTCTAGATAATCTGTTTCATCCAAGACCATGTGGAGTTGAAGAGCAACAGCTTTCTCAATCACCTTGTTTAGAAATGGAAGATGGGAGACTGGTCTGTATTTGTTAATGACCAAGGGATTTAGGGAGGACTTTTTCAGAAGCGGCTGTACCACCGCTTCTTTTAAGCAAGATGGAAAATATCCCTCCCTCAGAGATGCATCTATGATATATCTCAGGTGAGTCCTAAGTGCATCTCCTCCTTGGATGACTAGCCATGAAGGGCAAGTTGTCTTCTTCACACTTCCAAGGAGCTTGTCCATGTCTTCAGTACTCACAGATTTAAATTGATCCAGGATGATCCCATTCAGAGTCACTGGACACCTCACCTATAGCATCAGGAATAATGTCAGCATCCAAGTTGGCTCTTATCTGAGAGATTTTATTAGCAAAATGGTCATTTAAAGCATCACAGTGATCTGTGGAAGGCTTTAATAATGGGTTCGGGGGGGGGAGTGCCTGAGTCAGGTCCCAGATTCCCCCCTACTCCCCCCAAGACCCCAGAGAAAACTCCCCCCCCCCAAATAGTGTTGTTTCCAATGCTATTGAAGCCTATGCTGTGTGGTGCTCTTTATTTGGCACAAAAATCTTCTCCAAATGAGGCATCAGAAGGGAGGGACTCTCCTCTGCCCCACTTTCCAGGATGGAGGGGGCTCCTCAAAGCCCTTTTTATCTTTGGACCCCCCTCCATGGTCATGCCTCTCTCCAATGGTCCCCCCTGCCCTCTCATCTCATGATAACCCCCAAGTACCTGGGACCCAAGGAATCCCCCAAGGAGGGGGCAGGGAAGGAAATGGGAGAGGAGACCTGGCAGGCCCCCTGCGTTTTGGTTGGGGGGAGAAGAGGGGATTCCTTCTTCTTATAATCCCCAAGCCCCCCCAGAAGACATTCCAGCCATTCCTCTGAACAAACAACGGTTTCCCCCCATTTCCATCCTTCCTTCCCTCAGAACAGAGTGTGAGGGCAGCAATGGCTTTAGGGCTGAGACTGTGCATGCGCACATACATCCAAAGACCCCTTCTGATCATGCGCAGGGATCACCAGGGCCTTACTGCTCCTGCTGTTTATTCCATTGGCGGCCTTTGAGGGAAGGGAAGGAGTGTGCCGGGGGTTCAGCGACCTCCCCTTCCTTCCTTATTTTGAGAACACTTCGAAGAGGCCGCAATGGAGCCCAGGAAAGGCAAGAAAGGAAGGCTCTGCATTGGAAATAAAGTCTATGTATACTGTATGTATGTAGATATAATACACACATATATACATATATATAAATGTATGTGTGTTTGCCTCTGCTGTTCTTATAGCTGGGAATGGAGATGATGGCTGAGGAGAGAAGAAAGGGTAAATTTTGGGCAAATGCAGAACTTCTGTACATCAATGAGTCCAGTCTGTTGAAACAACAAAGAATTTTATTGAGAACACATAGTCAGAAATTCAGCGTTTACGTCAGAACTGCCCACTCCAATCCAAACAATACATTAAAAACCCCAAACCTAAAACACCACCCTCTTAAAACCTGGCCCCCACCTTCAATTCCCACAGTCTATGCCCCACAGGTAACAAGCCCCCCTTTGCCATTCCCAGAAACTAGCCACCTTCCTGTTAATATCAGCCTCCACTTTCTTCAGCCAACATCCCACAAATTCCAAACGCTATCGTTCCCAAAACTATTCTAACCAACTGCAACAAATCCCAGCCCCCCATTTAGCTAACTTATACCACGAACCACAATCCCCAGCCAAAGTTACAACCCGAAACAATTATCTATCCTATTACCAATTAAAACCTAAATCTAACAAAATACAATTTTAAAACATAAACAGACATATGGACAGAAAAACAAAATCACAAGGGCCTTTTCTTAGCACAGCAGAATTGCAAATATATTGTTTGTATTCCTTATTGACAAAAATAATGTTAGTTCACTGCTGGCATTTTTATGGCTTCTGTCCAGTGTGGACTCTCTGATGTCTCACTTGGTGTGACTTTGAAGAAAAACATCTCCCACAATGCTGGCATTTGTATGGCTTCTCTCTTGTGTGGACTCTCTGATGTTTCACTAGGTTCGACCTCTGAGAATAAC
>JACSCI010000290.1:17522-41841 GCA_016801065.1 Sceloporus tristichus | reverse complement strand
GGAGGTTTGACTTCTGATAAAAACCTTTCCCACAATGCTGGCATTTGAATGGCTTCTCTCCTGTGTGGACTCTCTGATGTGTCAGGAGGTTTGACTTCTGATAAAAACATTTCCCACAGTGCTGGCATTTGTATGGCTTCTCTCCTGTGTGGACTCTCTGATGTATCAGGAGGCTTGACTTCAGATAAAAACCTTTCCCACAATGCTGGCATTTGTATGGCTTCTCTCCTGTGTGGACTCTCTGATGTGTCAGGAGGTTTGACTTCTGATAAAAACATTTCCCACAGTGCTGGCATTTGTATGGCTTCTCTCCTGTGTGGACTCTCTGATGCATCACTAGGTTTGACTTCCAAGAAAAACATTTCCCACAATGCTGGCATTTTAATGGCTTCTCTCCTGTGTGGACTCTCTGATGTGTCAGGAGGCTTGACTTCCGAGAAAAACATTTCCCACAATGCTGGCATTTGTATGGCTTCTCTCCTGTGTGGACTCTCTGATGTGTCAGGAGGTTTGACTTCTGATAAAAACCTTTCCCACAATGCTGGCATTTGTATGGCTTCTCTCCTGTGTGGACTCTCTGATGTCTCACTAGTTTTGACTTTGAAGGAAAACATTTCCCACAGTGCTGGCATTTATGTGGCCTCTCACATGTATGGACTCTCTCAAGACTGACATGTTCTTCTGGAAAAATAATAATAATAATAATAATAATAATAATAATAATAATAATAATAAGTTTATTTATATCCCGCTTTTCCAATTTTTGATCAAAGTGGCGTACAAATTTAAGTGAAAAATACATCAAGACAATGACAGACAACAGTGACTCTCAGAATTAAGAGAGGAATGTGTTACCCCAAGATTTAGCCACCTGTTAACCCTTCCCTATTTGATATAAAATTAATAAAGTTGGAGTGGGTGCCCTGAATTTAGCGTTTTTGCAGGTATGGATCCCTACTCATAGGAGGTAGAAAAGAAGAGATTGTAGGAGAACCTGCCTTGAGAAAACGAGTGGATTTAGCTGCATGATCCATTTATGTCTGTAGAGGGTGAAGGGATTATGGCTAAGGAATGGGACTGGAAGGAAATAGTCAGAAAAAGGCTCTAAGAATAGGTGTGCTAATTCCTTTTGTCTGAGTTACTTGCACCAATAATAATAATAATAATAATAATAATTTATTTATAGCCTGCCCAATCACAAGGAATCCAGGTGGGTTACAACAATAAAAATAAAGAGAATAAAATAAAATACAGTAAAATAAAACAGAGCAACGTGAGTTACAGTAAAATTCA
The DNA here is from genome assembly GCA_016801065.1 of Sceloporus tristichus. NCBI lineage: Eukaryota > Metazoa > Chordata > Lepidosauria > Squamata > Phrynosomatidae > Sceloporus > Sceloporus tristichus. The sequence goes on along the minus strand of JACSCI010000290.1, from coordinate 40,548 downwards.
CAGTTAGGCCTGATGGAAATCGTGCCTGTCTTTTTCACTCCCTCCCAGGTCAGATGATGACAGTTGGGGCAGAGAGAGGGCTCTTCTTTTTGAGGCCAGAATATAACTTCAATTTAATTTAATTTAATTCTTCTCATTAATTTAAGAGAAGAATTGGTGGACAGAGTGAAGTAAGTCACAGTAAATGGGGAGAGGTTAAACCAAGCCCTCTTTGCATTAAATTTGGTTTCAGACCATTCTTTCCTCACCCAGGAAACATTCTAAAGCAATTTAAACCTTTCATACCCTCAGTTTCTGCCACTAAGCAACAATTACAGCATAAATATCTGTTCCTTGTGGCTGTTCTTCAGCCTCAGTCCAGTTGCAGGCAGACACTCTGCTGCCTATTTCATGGGGTAAGAAAGCCAGGTTACCTTCCCAAAGAGAATTTTAATTTGGGCTATGTCCGGGTCCAATCATATGTAAATCACTGATGAATCTATTGGCCAAATCCATCCCAGATGTAGCCTGGGTCCGAGGCATGCTCAGCCACCCCCCCCCCCTTTATTTTAAGCGGGAGCTTCCAACATTAAAACATGGCTGCTGAAGTGCTGCAGGGATTCGGGCTGAATCCAGGATGGATTTGGCTGGTGGATTCAGCGGAGATTTACATATGATAGGACCCGGATGCAGCCCGAATCAGAATTCAATTCAGAAAAGTTAAGCTGGCTTTTTTATCCCGTGAGATAGGGTCCTCTGTCCGTTTACATGGCTAAGCACCTCAATACACTCTCCAACCCCACTTGCCATGGGAGCTACTGACTTCTCTCCCCATTCCAGATTCTCAGCAACTGGGATTGAGATCCATCCAGGCAACATATTACCATTAGCAAAGTCTTACATCTATTCACCACTCCCACCTTTGTTACCTAATTTTCTGTGAACATGTGTGTGCATCTTGCCTTTCAAATGCCTCTGGAGTTCTGTGTGATTTCAGACCTGCTATAGCTTTGCTGGATCCTGAGGTCACTGTTGCCCCAATCAAACTATTTCTCCCCTTTGAGCTAAGTATCTAATTCCCCTAAAAGCATAGCACTTGCAGGTATCCTCCCTGGACTCCAACATTTCAGGTAAAAAAGGGCCTAAGCAAGCTCAGGTAGGAAAAAGAAACATTAGAAAAAAAGGAATTTTTGTGTTGCCCTTTCCTCTCTTCATGGACATTGTTCATAATTGCTAAATGGAAGCCCTTAATACATCTGAAAACCAGGGCCTGAGCCGGTTCTCACCAGTTCAGTTCTTAAAGCCTGTCAGGTTGGTGGCTGCCTCCCAATCCCCAAGGCCCCTCTCTTGACCCTTCTCAGAGGTCCCTTCCTGTCCACACAAAGCTAGGCTCCTGCCTTCCCCTCCTGGCTCCCAGAGGCCTGATCCCCTTCCCTTTCTCCCTCCGCTCTCCAACCTTCCCTCTTGCCCATCTGCACTGCTTTACCATTTCTCCTTCAGCATCACTTTCCTGCCTTTCTGTTTTTCCCATTCTCTCCATCTCTCTATCACAGACACACACCCACAGCATGTGATGCACAAGAGGGACACTCTGAGTCCCATTTGTTCAGAAAGGCAGGATAATCAACATACAAATAAGTCATTGGGAAAGGAAGAGCAAGGGGGCTGGGACCTGGACTCCAATTTTGGTGAGGGTCAAGTGCCAGCCTTAACGCATCTATAAGACAGGGATGGCCTACTGTTGGGGATTGGAGGGGGTGGTCATACTGGCTCACAGGAGATCACAGGAGCAACCTAACATTGTATTGTCTGGGGGTGAAATGAAATACTATTTTGTTCCTCAATATCCCACAGCATCCCTTTGGGGAAGCAGAGGCCATTTTGCCACTACAGTGGTACCTCGGGATACGAAATACCCAGGTTACGAAATTTTCGGGATACGAAAAAATCCCATAGGGAATTATTGTTTCGGGTTACGAATGTTTTTTCGGGTTACGAAAAAACTTTTGGTGCTTTTTTCGGCTTTTTCGCACGGAATCGCGGCTTTTCCCCATTAGCGCCTATGGCAATTCGGCTTACGAAGGCTTTTCGGGTTACGAAAGCGGCCGCGGAACGAATTAATTTCGTAACCCGAGGCACCACTGTATTGGGCTCTCTCTGAGCCATTGTAGGGCCAAGGGAGGCCTTTTCCCCAAGAAGACTTTCCTGAGCCCGAAAAGCCTGGAAGAAGGGCCAAAAAAGCCAGGAGACTTAGGCTCTTTCCAGAAGGGCACCCTAGTACGTAATGTGTACATACTAGGGTTGTCTGGGGGCATCTCGGTCAGACACCCCCAACCCTAGTACGTACATAGTACGTACAAAATGGTGGCACCCATTAGGACATCACGATCGCACTGCCTCCAAATGGAGCAGCATGGACGTGACATCCTGGCATCGTGAAAGGGCGCTTGTGGAGCCCTTTCCGCGGCGCAGGAAGGAAATCCGTTTCGGAGCTCCTTCCTTCATTTGTGACGTTGGCGCAGCCTTTAGACAGCTGCGCCAGCAATACAAAAGAGAAAGGGGCTGAATGGCCCCTTTCTCCTTTCCCCACCACTGTTGGGGTGTCCTTGGGGCTTGAAGCCCCAAGGACACCCTTTCCAGGCTTCAGCCTGGAAAAGCAGCGGATTGGGGCCTCAGGGCTGCCGCAGTGGCAGCTGAGGCCCAGATCCGTTGATGAAAGAGGCGGGTACAGGCCACCCCAAAGGGGAGGTCTGTAAACCGCCCTACTCAGGGATGTGCTGAGGAGCATTTGGGGGTGAAAAGCATTTATCTCCATAGTTCCTTCCCACAGAATCCTAGAATTGGCAGTTTAGAATGGGATATTTAGAATCCTTAGAAAGTGGAGAGCAATAGTGCCTCACCAAACTACAAATTCCAAGATTCCACAGGATACTGTTATGACAATTAAATTACGTGTGAAAGCGGTTTAGGACTCATAGTAGACCACAAGTTGAACATGAGGCAGCTAAAAAGATCAATATGATCCTAGCCTTTATCAATAAAAGTATAGTGTCTAGATCAAGAGAAGTAATAGTGCCACTCTATTCTGCTGTGGTCAGGCCTCACTTGAAATAACCCTGTGTCTAGTTCTTGGCACCACAATTCAAAAAGGATGTTGAGAATCTGGAGAGTATCCAAAGGAGGGCAACCAAAAAGGTGAAGGAACTGAAAACCATCAAGCCCTATGAGAAGTGGCTTAGGAGCTGGCTATGTTTATCCAGGAGAAGAGAAAGTTAAGAGTGGATAAAATAGCCCTGTTCAAATATTTGAAGAGATGCCACATTGATGGATCAAGCTTACTTTCTCCTATTCCAGAGAAAAAGAGAGGAACAGTGGATGCAGGCCACAGGGAAAGAGATACCACCTAAAGATTAGGAGGGACTTCCTGGATGTAAGGGCTGTTCAAGAGTGCAATATACTACCTCAGAGCGTGGTGAAGTATCATTATTGTTATTATTGGCCTGGTACAAATGGGCACTTTGTGGCATGCCGGCGGTGATTTTAGAGTTTGGGAGCGCGCCGTAACCGCACGCTTCCAAAGCCTAATACTTATGGGAAGCCCAATCTTGACACAGCTCCAACCACACGGCGCACACATCCATGACGTGTTTTGTGTGACGCGTCCAAACAGCACGACGTATAAGACATATCACCGTGACACCCCAGGGTGCAAATGGGGCCTCGGTGGCATCACAGGAAGGAGTGCCATTTCTGAGCTCCTTTTGGCTGCAGATCGTTCTTGCAACCATGGGGTTGCTGCGGCCATGATCCTGAGGAGAAAGGGACAGCCTCTGGCCACCCCTTTTGTCTAATCTGTACTGAGCCATTGTTATTATTATTAAGATTTATTTCTAAAGCGCTCCTTCTTTGGAGATCTTTAAACAAAGGCTTGATGACTATCTGTTGGGGATGCTTTGAATGTGTATTCCTGCATGGCCAGGGGTTTAACTGGATGGCCCTTGTTGTCTATTCCAACTCTATGACTCCATAATTCTAAAGTGGAAACATAGCACCATGCAATGTAGCATGAAAGGACGCTCAGTCTTCACAGGAAGGGCAGTGGAGTCAAGTTCCTTACCCACAGAGGCCACATTCTCATAATTCTCCATCATCACATTGCTGTACAGAAGTCTCTGCTTCTTTGTCAAGAGTTTCCATTCCTCCTCGGTGAAATATACTGCCACATCCGCAAAAGTCACCTGCAATAGAAAATAGCCCTGATCCAGAGAGTGACTAATAAAAGGGGAGGAAAGCACATGGTGTATCCCAAATATTATTTCATTACTTCAGAATTCAGCCCAGGAAACAAACTTTAAATAATGTTAGCAAGCAAAAAGCTACTGCCTTTGAAATCCAGTTTGTCTCTAATCCTTTGTGAGGCTACAAGCCCCTCTACAGTATTTGGAAGAGAAAACTGAATTTCTCAGGCAGGCTCCATGCTTTTGCACAGGAAAAATTGTAAGTGTTGATAAGGTAAAACATGCCAATGCTGTCCCCATTTAAAAGATATTTTAAAACTTTTGTTGGAGGTAGCAACCTCAAATAGTACAGGTCCCATCCATTGGCCTTCTCTTTATCATTCTCCCGTGAAGCCTAAAATGTGGTATATTCACATCCATATAACATATCAGATATCATAGTTTTGTCGATTTGGGATGGTACTGCTATATGGCCAACATGGCTCCCCCTGGATATGTCAATTGCATGTGTGAGTGTGAGTGTGTGTGCGTGCGTGCGTGCGTGTGATTGTGGAGGATAAAATCTGGGAAGCAAAGCTCTGAGTTTCTGACATTCTCTGGGTGTCAATAGGAAGGTCTTTTCACATCATCCTGTTTCCCATCCATTTCCTCCTGGGTTCACCCCACTCCAATTTCTTCCAGAGCCCCCCAGCTCTCTCTCCCCTCCAAGGGACTGACTGGGTCTGTGGCCTTCAAGTATGGCCTCCTTTGGAGGAAATGGTGAGCTAACAGGGAGGGCTGGAGGACAAACTCTGCCAGAGCTGAAGAACCATGGTGGCTGCATTACTGGCTCTGGTCGAAGGTGGGGCAGCCCTTGCGGAAGGCGAGGAATGCCTGGAAAAGACACCCCAGCCTTACCATCACCAGACACATGGAGGTTAGAAATCAGGTGCTCTGCCTTCCCTGAACCATCTCAGTAGCAAGAGCCCCACAGACTGTGAGTCCAAAAGGACAGGGGGCTACCGGGGCCTCGGACATTTCCTATCCCTTCTTGTTCCTCCCAGGAACAGTCTTGTGCAGTTGCTTGCAAGGCCAGAGGAATGTAGCCCATAGCAATGTGTTGTGGCTGGGAAGACCCGTTTCCGTCCCACTGACCACTGGGGCTGAGCTCTGAGGGGGTGAGAGGAGAGGGTCAGGGGGCTGTTGCCAGAGGAAGGGGCACAGACCAGGTTCATTACTGCAATATCTTTCACACACTTGGTCTCAAGGGTGCTGCAAAATCCCTCTGCACACAATCACTACATCTTAGAAGTATAACCCATCCAATTGTATTTGATTCACTATTATTCAGTCTGAACCATCAAATGATTTTCATTACCATGATGAGGGCCTGAATCATACTGTTAGTCTTAGCCCAAGAAGACCTATTGATCCCATAGGATTTACAACCATGTGTGGAATAAGCTGAGTTTCACAAGTATTGCGATTTCACATAAGCAAAACTGCCTCTGGTCCTCACCAGAGTAGACACACTGAATCAGCTGAATTTACCTGTCTGTTGAAGAATCGTTTAGTAGTTGATTGAAAGGGTCTATTCTAGCTCGATATACACAATATATAATATATAAACCAAAGATAAGGTATAAACAAAATAATTTAGGCTATGGCTGGGATATTGAGGATAGATTAAGATATTGACTATAACAAAACATATACTGTACTACATTTAGCCACCAAAGAATTATAGTGCATTTATCCATTTGTTGCCAAATTTCATTGGCAAATGTCATATTTAAAAAACAGTTCTGGAGAACACTGTGGGTTTGAGGGCCACAGTTTAGATCCAGAGACGTTCCCCCATATCCCCCAACATTTCACTGGTGGGAAAGAAAGACACATGCAGACAAACAACACCAGAAGGTGGTCAAGATGGCCAAAGATGTTTATGAGGAAGGTCACAAAAGCAGGGAAGGGCACAGCAGTTTGCTTTTGCCTCAGACTCCTAGCAAGGACAAGTCCTTGCCCCCTTCTTTCCTCTTCTCTCCCCACTTTTGAGTTGATGGGGTGAAAATCCTTGGCACTCGTTTTGTAGGAACTGAAGTGAGCTGAAGACAAAGGGGAAAGTGGGAGGAGGAGAACAAAACCAAGACATTTTTGGAAGGCCCTGAAAAAGTGGGGTGACAGAGGATTTACCAGGACTGTCTCTGCCAAATTGGGAGAGTATGTTCTCCGCTTGCTTTCATGAGCTGGCCCAGCAGTGAAACACATGATACTAATAACCAGGATGGGGACTCACCAAAGAGTTGTTGTACCTCTGCAGCCCCTTTCTGTTGGAGCGCAACTCCCTCCGCTTGGCCTCTGTGTCGGCCATCAGGTAGGCAGGAGGTTCCTGGTAGTCCTGAACTTGGTCACTTCCAGCAAAAGATACCACAAAGCAGTGTACAAGGAGGCCGAGATGAAGTTCCTGAGAAAAGGGACCAGGGTTAGGATTGGCTTGGCAAGAAACCCTGCAGCACTCAAAGACTCAGAGAACAGCATCCTGCTGGTGAGATACGCAGGTGACATATGGCTCCTTTGGGCCAATGCAGAGCTGGGCATCCCCTTCCTCCCTCTGCACCAAACAAAGCCCCATGGACCTAGGATAGACTCACTGCAGCTCCCCTTCACAACAGATACTCCATGCCTTCTTAGAGTGATGGGGGATTAGGGGATAGGGAATAAGAGAGGGCCCTGGTTATGTCCCTGTAGATAGATGTGAAATGAGTGAATCATAAATAAATAAATAAATAAACAAACAAATCATCTGCTGAAACCTCCAGAGGTCCCCAGTGATTTTCTCCAGCATCAGCCCTTTTCCCAAGAAGGCTGCACCCGTGCTATAGAAACAAGGCACTCTCAAACGCTTTAAATACTCAGTGCTATGTAATCCTGGGATTTTACCTTTGGGACACTTAGCCTTCTTTGCCAGAGAGCTCTCATGCCACAACAAACTACAAATCCCATGATTCCATAGGATGGAGCCAGGAGAGTTAACACACTTTAGAACTGGATTATTTCTGCAGTGCAGATACAACCTGATTTGGTTTTAAAAGGGTAGAAGCACCCATATCTTGTTTTTACCCTCCTAATAATGGTTTTCCTTTTAAAAAATAAGTAGTTTGTTTTAGTCTCTAATTGTTATTCTTCTTGTTGTTTTTTTGTTTGTATGTTTGTTTGTTTCATTCTTGTTAATATGAGTTATTCAGTTCTGTCTCCTTCCTTCTTCCCTGAAAACCTATTAATAAGGAAACTAGGGAGACTTTTAAAACCTCCCAAAGGAGCTACTTTTGGCCTTTTTTGGGGGAGTAGCCTCCTCTTAGAAGCCAAAGCCCAATGTTTGTGAAGAAGAAGAATAAGGCTTGTATTAAAACTATCCTCCCCATTTATGATCCCTTTTAAAACCCATGTTCCCCAGAAGAAGCAGAGCTGTGTAATAAGAAAACCCTCTCAGAAAAGACACACAAAAGACACACAAAGAGACACACTTCCTTCCTTTTGGCCCAAGGAGCCTGGCCTCCTTCTGACTCTGGAGCCTCAAGAGAGAAAGAGAAGCCTCTGTTCAACTGAAGAGGCCTCAGAGAAGGTTCCAGAACATTATTCCCTAAGTCACAAGTAGACAATAAAATGGCCACAAGAACACAAAATGGCTGGTGGAACACAGAATGGCCACCTCCACCTCAGCTCTTGGCAGTTGGAGGCCTCAGCACAGCAGTGAAACCTACCACTTCCAGGCCTTCTGCTTCACATCTCTGTCCCCTACTCACTCTTCCTTTCGCAGAGCTAAATAGAGAGGCTGAAGCTCCTCCCCTTCTTCATTCTGGCCAATGGGGGCAGAGGAGCTGGAAGACCCCACCCCCTGCCCCACCCTCACAGGCTCCTCCTGCAGTTAATATGGAAGAAGGCAGGAGGGACTGAGGGACCCTGGAGCCCCAGCCACACGGACACTGGCTAAAGGAGCACATTCCCAAAGCCTAAGACCCATGAAATGGCAGCCCTATGCAGGACAGGACCCTCCTCTCTCTGGCCATGTGGATGCTGGGAGATACAGTCCAGGAATACACTGTAAATCCCATTGGCAAGAGAAAAGGCTGCTACTGCCTTTCAGATCCAGTTTGCCCCAAATCCTTTATGAGGCCAGCAACCCCTTTGTTAGGAAGCAACCCCGAATATCCCAGGAAGGCCCTATATATCCCAAGGCCCACTCCTCCAGGACCTCCTTCCATTCTTCCCCCCAGAACCTCTCACTCCCCTGAAGGCCTCAAATGTCAACTGCTAAGCACTCAGGCAGAGGAAGCCATTTTGTTTACCGGCAGCCATTTTGTATTCTGGCGGCCATTTTGTGTGCTGTTTGTGACTGTGGAGAATGTTCCAGAACCTTCTCTGAGGCCTAAGTTGAACAGAGGTTACCTGTTGCCAATTTCGTGACTTCCACACAGAGACCGGGATGACTGAGTGCTTTCCGTGTGGTTTACGTGCCTGGCTCTATTCCGTGGAGATTCAGGCACTTTTGCACATTTCACATCCAGCCCTGAAAAAAAACAACCCAATTTCCGGAACAAACCCCCGAAATTGGCACCAGTGGCCCTGACTCTGAGAGCGAGGCTACAGTGCAACCAGTCCTGTTGGGAGTCACACTAAGAGTTTTCAGGCAATCAGAGAGAGGAGAGTGGTTGTCCGCCCCCCCACCCCCCTGCCCTCAGGAAAAGCTCAGCCAGGGCAGACGTGCGGGAGACAGGGCTCTTATATATACACAACACACACACATATATACACATACATGTCACAACAAACTACAATTCCCAGGACCTCCTGGTTTGACAAGGGAATTGCCTCCACACTTAGAGATCACAGCCCCAGAGAATGAGTCTACAGTACATCAGTGTTGCCAATTTAAGTCCACTTCTTCAGCTGCATTTGGATTTAATAATGATAATAATAATGGTGATGATGATACAGAGATAGATCTTGTAGCACCTTGGAGACGCACGAAAGAAAAGTTGCCAGCATGAGCTTTTCTAGACTTAAGCGTACTTCCTCATATGCATGGGAATTGTAGTTTATTGTGGCACCAGAGTTCTTTCTCAGAAAACTCCAATTCCCAGGGTTCCCTAGCACTGAGCCAGGGCAGTTAAAGCAGTCTCAAACTGGATTATTTCTGCAGTATGGATTGGATCTTGAGCATTTATAATAACAAAGGTCCAAAACACACTGCAGAAATAATCCAGTTTGAGAACGCTTTAACTGCCCTGGCTCCATGCTAGGGAATCCTGGGAATTGTAGTTTGTTGTGGCACCAGAGCTCTTTCTGATAGAGAAGGCTCAATGTCTCACAAAACTACAATTCCCAGGGCTCCCTAGCACTGAGCCAGGGCAGCTAAAGGGGTGTCAAACTGGATTATTTCTGCAGTGTGGTTGCAGCCGAACACGTTTCTATTTGGCACAAAGCTTCCTGGACCCCCTTCATGTCAAAATAAATATCTTAAAGGTATTAGAAGGACTGAAAGATTCTTTGTTTGGTTCAATGGTAATTTTGAGAGTTGAAATAAGTTACAATTATTTTTATTCAATTAGGGTTACGTTTATTTACAAAAGATCCACCATATTAATAAATATATAAATACATCCTATTATTATTATGATTATTATTATTAACATTACGGGAACGTTAGAGGGATTTTGACTGAATATTCCTTGTAATTTTTTGGGGGGGGGCGGGATTCCATGGATTTTGGTAAAAAATGCCAGGAAATATTTTTGAGGATTGTTAGCAACACTGGTCCTGCCCTGCAGTAAAGCCCCTCCAGTCCCTCTGAACCGAGGACTACAACTCCCACATCTTCTTTCTTTCTTTCTTTCTTTCTTTCTTTCTTTCTTTCTCCCTAGCTGCCTTGTGTTAGTGGTGTTACTGCTCTTGCTGTTGTTGTGTGCCTCCAAGTTGTTTCTGACTTATGGCAACCCTAAGGGAAGCCCTTCGCAGGGTTTTCTTGGCAAGATTTGTCCAGAAGTGGTTTTGCAAGGGCCTCCCTCTGAGGCTGAGAGAGTGTGACTTGCCTAAGGTCACTCAGTGGGTTTCCGTGGGCAAGAGGGCATTCAAACCATGGGCTCCAGGGTCATAGTCCACTCATCCAGCCACTGAACCACGCTGTCTCTTTCTTGAGGCTTTGTAGTTTTTTGTGGTGTGGGTACAAGTCATTGCCGACTTCTGGGGAGCATCCCCTGGGGTTTTCTTGGCAAGAGTTATTCAGACGAGGTTTGCCATTGCCTTCCCTGAGGCTGAGAGAGTGTGGCTTCTTGCCCAAGGGACCCAGCTGGTTTCATGGAGGAGTGGGGCACTGGACCCTGGCCTTCAGAGTTGTAACCCAAAACTCAAACCACTGCACCACACTGCCTCCCATTCCCATGTACAACCTGAGAAATAAGTGCAGACTTTTTTCTGTTCTTCATGTGTGTCTTCAAGTCATTTTCAACTTATGGCAACCCTAAGGCAACCTTATCATGGGGTTTCCTTGGTAGGTTTCTTCAGAGAGGGGTTGCTATTGCCATCCTCTGAGGCTGAGAAAGTGTGACTTGCCAAGGGTCAACTAAGTCCAAAACACACTGCAGCAATAATCCAATCTGAGATTGCTTTAACTGCCCTAGCTGAGCTCAGTGCTAAGGAATTCTGGGAAATTTAGTTTTCTGAGACATTCAGCCTTCTCTGTCAGAGAGCTCTGGTGCCACAATAAACTCCAGTTCCCAGGATTCCCTAGCACTGGGCCAGGGCAGTTAAAGCGCTCTCAGACTGGACTATTGCTGCCGTGTGTTTTGGACCTTACTTGGCCGCAAACTGTCCATAGCCTGCAATGCATCTCCTAATTCTGTTGGCAGTCCCTCCCTCCCAACACTTTATCCTTTCCCCCCAAAACCAGCGCAAAGCTGGCAGATGGAAAGAGGTTTTAAAGCAGCACTTAAATCTGCCATATTTGTTTTTAAAAGAGTAAATGTCCCAAATGCTATTATCAGTTTTGTAGCTATTATTACAGAAAGACGTAGAGTGCAAACTCCTCAAGTACCTTTATTTTCTGGAGTGAGAGGGGCTTTTCCAACTGACTCACTGTGATGATCTCCGGTGGTCCAAGCAGCCAAACCGCAGCCCTGTATTAATAATAATAATAATAATAATAATAATAATAATAATAATAATAATAATAATATAACAACAATAACAACAACAATAACAACAACAACAACAATAATAGTTTTATACCCCTCTCTTCAGCAAAAGTCTATCAGTGTGGATTAGAAATTTTTAATTAGATATTCAGACATTATGGCTCTTAGCCCAGAAGACCCTTTAATTCCTTAAATCCCACTGCCATCATCCAGTGAATTATAAAAGGACTTCCCTTAACCTTCACTGGGACCAGATAAGGAACCTTATTTCTGCTTCTTTGCTGATCTTCCCAAGCATCAACTGAGCCAAAACACGTGTAAAAGGAGCGTCGAGTAGTAGATACTCCAAGGAGGTATTTATTATAAATAACAAAATATAACTATAACTAAAATATAAGTCATACAAGATATTAAGAGTCTTGCAGGTACAATATTTGTAAGTATATGATATTCAATTCATACAAGCTATTAAAGAAATAAATAGACCTAAATGTTCAATTCTGAGACTAACTTCCAAGATCCGCTCTTTAACTCTCTCTCCTCGATCTCCAACCGACACAATTCCCCCAACTGTCTCTTGGTCTCTCAGGCCTTATATCTCCTTCTCACGGAAGCTTCCAGAAGGACCTTTATCTTGCTCTCTGATTGGTCAAGAGAGCCTTCCGTAGCAGTGATGTCATTCTGCATTTGCATAAACCTCCATTTTCTGCCTGAAGAAGACCTCCATTGACTGGAGCACAGTCATTACACAAACACTTCAAGGGTTTCTGTCTAACGATGACTAAACTGCTGCTAAACTGTGTCCAAACCGCTCCAGTCTCCTGGATGCTCAGAAACGCCTCGCATACAAAGCCGGAAGCGACGTACCATAAGTGGAGAGACAAGATACGCAGCTTAAGGAAAGCCAGAGCGTCCGGCAACAGCGCCATAATGGAGTCAATGAGCGCTAGCTCTGAAGACAAAGAAGGAGAAGCAATTTTGGGGCGATCTATTCTGCCTCCTTTGGATTCTACTATTCTTTCAGAAAGGATTTTTCTCTTTTAATTTCCTGTCTGATTTTAACTCTTAAGGTTTCTCCTTTTTCCCTGGCAGCAATGAAGATTGGGGCTAGATATAGTGCCAATATTGCTGTTGATTGCTTTGAGGACGCTCTCATTTAGTTACAGTTTTGTTGTCTATATTTTAACCGAATTGAATTTTAAACCTTTTATATGCAAGATTATTATGTAATTGACTTGTCTTGTACTTTTATTATGCTGTTCCTATAGCTGTATTGCATTTCTAACATTTTGTATGCAAATGGCCTTTGGTCTAAGTATTAATAACTGATTGATTGCTAATGTTATAATTGCAAGCCTTAATTGATTTGTTGCTTCAACTGGCAAAGATCGCAGGGGAATCACTCTCTACTCTGCATCCTCCATCTGGCTAGAAACAAGGAGGCTAAATTACATCTTCTTCATCCTGTCTCTCCAAAGAACTGGAAAAGAATATTTTTCTCTGTTCCCAATGATCTGAGAAGAGCCTATTAAAAATGTCAATCTTCATTTCCACACAGGATATATATATATATATATATATATATATATATATATATATATATATAATGTTTATTAAATTTTAAAAACATATAAAAACAGAAAACAACATTTGACGATTATCCATAATATCTCATAACACAAAACTACTATCTGTCGTGTTTATGTTCTCAAACATTACTTCCTTACTGGCAGACTATCTCTTTATCCCGTCGTTTTCTAGTTTCAATTATCTATTAAACAATAATAATAGACATTCTAATTATGCTTGTTCCTACAATTACATTTCCCCCGTCATCTTCATTTCATATGTATAATTATCATAATGAGTCCTCTCTAAAGTACATATCATTAGAGTTAACCAATATACACATATACATTCTGTCAGCTGTTATCACCCTGAGAAGCAAAACCTTTACTTCCACTTCAACTTAATCTATACCCAGAACAGCATTTCCCTTCCTTCTTTTTGGAGAAAGAGCATAATGTCATTCCAATCTTCTTTATATACATTCTTGGATCCATTCCTGATTGCTCTCGAGAGATTGTCCATCTCCATCGAGTCTAATAACTTGAGCATCCAGTCCTCTTTAGTAGGGATTTCTTTCAGCTTCCATTTCTGGGCGCAGACTATTCTTTCCACTGATAACATATAAAATAATATTTTACCATATTTACTCTCTAAATCAAGATCAATTATATTTAACACAAAGACTTCAGGTGAGAACTTCAGAGTTATGGCAGTTATTTTCTTGACTTCAAAGAAGATTGATTTCCAAGATTTCCATGCTTCCCGACAAGTCCACCGCAAGTGACAGATTGACCCTTGCTCTTTCCCACATTTCCAACACAGATTGGTACAATTAGTATACATTTTGCTGATCTTAAGGGGAGTTAGGTACCATCGGAAGTAGACTTTACAATAGTTTTCTCTAAGGTTCTGGCTACAGGTATATTTCAGTCGCTTTATCCACATATATTCCCATTGGTCCAAATCAATAGAAAAACCAAAATTTTGGGACCACTTAATCATATTGTCTTTGACAACTTCTTCTTCCATATACATTTTAAGAATACATTCATACAGTCTTGACAATAAGGCATCTTTGTTTAGCATTAACTCCCGCTCTAACTCAGAATCTACTTTACCAATCTCATACTGGTTTTGTCCATAAGAAACCGTTCCCTTAGCTGTCTGCAAAAGAACCACGATATTTGATACCCTTCTTCAGTAAGGTTTCCCCATGTCTTTATCTCATATCCATTATTATTTATCACCACCAAATCTTTATAGATAACCCAACTCTCTTTCTTAGGGTTATATTTAAGAAGGGCTTCATGGGCAGATGCCCAAAAGGGGATTTTAGGACATATTAGTTTTTGGTATTTTCCCCAAGTTCTGAGTAGAGCGTGTCTCACAATGTGATTATTAAAGTCCAGGTTTACTTTATCTTTGTCATAAAGTAGGAAGGCATGCCAGCCAAATCTCAAATCCACGCTTTCCAGATTTAATAAATCCTCCTCTTTTAGAATGATCCAATCTTTTAACCACGAAAGACAGGCTTCATCGTAATATACTTTGAGATTTGGGATGGCAAGTCTCTCTCTTGAACCCTGAAGGTATTTCATTTTCACTCTTGCTTTCTTACCCTTCCAGATAACCTTAGAGAAGCCCTTTTGCCATTCTACAAATGGCTTTTCATTTACAATAATTGGGATAGATTGGAATAAAGAAAGAAATCTCGGCAATATATTCATTTTGACCACAGCAATTCTTCCCAACAGTGATAGATTCAAGTCTTTCCAATTTCCTAAATCCTTTTTAACACTGGACCACAATCTTTCATAGTTATTTGGGAATAAATCAGAGTTCTTACTTGAGACCCAAATTCCTAGATATTTAGTTCTTTGACTTGAGTTAAAACCTGTCTTTGATTCTAACTCTTTTACTTCCGATATCGTCATATTTTTAGTTAGTATCGTTGTTTTATCTTTATTTAATTTCAGTCCCAAAATTAATTCAAAATCCTTGAATACCTTTATTAGTTCTTTAGAGTCATTAATAGGATCACTAATAGTTAGCATAAGGTCATCCGCAAATTCCCGGGTTTTGTGTTCAGTTCCTTTAATCTTTATTCCCTTAATCTTTAATTTATTTCTTACATTTTGTAACAGCACTTCCATAATCATCACAAAAAGCAAAGGGACAAAGGGCATCCCTACCTGGTACCTTTGTAGATGTTTATCATCTCAGATCTCTCTCCATTCACATTAAGTCTTGAATGTGGTTTTTGATATATGGCTTGTACCCAACTTAAAATCCCATCCCCAGTTCCAACTTTTGCATAACTCCAAATAACAAATTCCATGAAACGTTATCAAAAGCCTTTTCAATATATAAAAAAGGCAGCCAATTTCTTATTGATATTAATTTCATGATACTCAATCAAATCTCCAAAATGCCTAATGTTATCTTTAATATACCTTTTGGGGATGAACCTCTTTGATCTCTATGTATCACTAATGGTACTATTTCTTTAATTCTCTCTGCCAAGATACTTGCATACAGCTTATAGTCATTATTGAGTAGAGAAGTCGGCCTGTAGTTCTTTAGTTGTGTTGGATCTCTTTCGTCTTTGGTATCAAGGAAATTACTGCCTCTTTCCAGGTTGGTGGGAAAGTGTCTTCTCTTATACTGTTCATCATGTTTCTTAGTGGATCGATTAGTTCTGACTGAAATGTCTTATAGTACAAGGCAGGGAAACCCTTTGGACCAGGAGCACTGCCTGGTCTACTGCATTTAATAGTGTTTAGGACTTCGGTCGCGGTTATTAGTTGATTCAAAAGGTTTCTTTGTTCTGTAGTTTTTTGGGGTCATTCAGTGTTTTGTAAATAGGAATTCATCTTGTCCAAATCTTCTTCCTCTTGGTTATACAATTTCCCATAAAATTTATGATGAGCCTTTTTTATTTTGCTTTGTTCTGTGACCATCCTCTTTCCAACTTGAATCTTCGTTATCATCTTCCTTTCTTTCTTTTCCCTAAGTTTATACGATAACTGCTTCCCCGGTTTATTAGACTGTTGGAAATGATTTAATTTGAGATATTTAAGCTTGTTCTCCATCTCTTCAATTAGCATAATAAAGAGTTGTTTTTGTAGAAGTTTAATCACTTTATTTTGTCTTTACATCAGTTGGGTTTTTTGGTGAGCCTCTTCCTTCTTCTTCAGCTCTTCTTGAATTTCTGAGTCTTTTCTTGGCTTTTTCTCTTGTATTCCACATTAAGTTTTATTTAAAAACCCTCTTAAAATGGCTTTCAACGCTTCCCAATTTGTTATATGATCAGTGTCTTTCCCCACATTTTCTTCAAAATAGCATTAAAGAGTCTGTTTTGCTTTCTCTACATTTTAAGGAAATTGTAATAGCTTTTCATTCAGTGACCAATTAAATGACATTTTAGCTTTCTTAACTTTCATGGTTATAGGATTTGTGTAAAATTTCCATTTCCAAAATTTGCACAGCTAATGTTTTAGTAGTTAACAAAAGTCAGTCCTAGAAAAGTCTTATGTCTGTCAGAAAAAAAGTGTAATCTTTGCCCCCAATAGAGATGTCTCCAAACATCTACTAGTTCTTGATTTTCCATCAGTTTAAAAAAGGACTTGGGGAGTTTTCCTTGGTCCTTTTTCCTGGCTTTACTACAAGATCTCTCCAGTAAAGGGTTAATTACAGCGTCCCACTCCCCCATCATTATTATTTCTCTATAATCTAAGTCTGTCATCAAATGATATATTGATTGAAGAAATTGATCTTTATTTTCCTGGGGGCCATATATTCCAACCAATAATATTTCTTTGCCCTGAAAGTTCACTTCAACCCCAAGATAACGGCCATTTACATCATTGAACACTTCCTTTGCTGTAATCGTCTCTTTTACATACATCACAATCCCCTTTTTCTTTTTTGTTGATTCCCTAATTTCTTGTTCTTTAATAATCTAATATCCTTTTGCCTTTTGTGGGTTTATTGTAAACAGACAACATCTTTCTTAAGTTTCCCTAAATAGTGATATATTTTCTTTTTCTTTATAGGTGAGTTTACTCCTTTTATCTTCCATGATAAAATGTCCATATTCAGATTTGTCTATCTGTTGGGGTTTCTAGTTCCCCTTCTTTTTCCCTTTATTAGGTCTAATATTTTCATATTTACCTTTAACTCCTCCTCTGTCGCATTCCTCTCATCATCATCTTTTATTTCTTCCTCTAGATTTGGATTAACGTCCTGTTCATCTTCTTCACTGTCAATCTGTCCTGGTTCCATGTAATTGTTTAGATTCCCATTTTGTTCATTGTTTTGGTCTATATCATCACTTCTTTTGTCATTTCTTCTTCCAGGTCCATTTTCAATCCTCTTGCCATATTTAATCCAGAAATCTTTTGCTTTTTGAACCGTGTTCAGTTTGAACCATTTTTGGTTCCACTTTACTGAGATTCCTTCCAGCTTTTCCCATTTATAAAGAATGTTATATTTATTCAGATTCATTGTTATGAATTTGTAATTCCCCCTTTTTTGAAGAACTCTTTTCGGGATGTCTTTAAAGATTTTTATCGCACAACCTTCTATTTCCAAAGGGCTTTCATAGCTGAAAAATAAAAGTTCATCCCATATTGTTTTCCTCACAAGAGAAATAACAATGTCCCTGGAGAGGCTTTTGCCTTTTGCAATCTGAGAGTTAATCCTGAAAGTTTTGTTGACATCGTTAATGAAATCCTGATAGGAGATCTCCATATAATCAGCTAACGCTGGAACAAGATATTCATAGAGGTTTTCATGTTGGATTTCCTTTAGTCCTCTTATTTTCAATGAGTTTTCCCTTTGCTTTAAATTATCCAATGCTTTAGCATCCAGTTGCATTTCCTGTTGTTGAATTAAAAAAGCACATTTTTCTTCTAATATTTGGGACTTTTCTTCCAATTTGTCAATTCTTGTGGTAACTTGACTTATTTCTTTAGCGACTTCCTCCAGAGATAGTTTGATTTCTCTTAATTCTGTCTTCAATTCAGATTTCACATCCTGTTTCAGATCTCTCTTTAAACTATGATTCTATGATTCTGAGATCACAATGGGTCAGTCTCAATGCTTCTGGTAAGGATCACAATAGTCCTGTCTCAATCCTTCAGGTAAAGAGCCTGAACTCATAATAGTCCTGTCACAATCTTTCAGGAAAGACACCTCAGGCTGAGATCACAATGGGACAGTCTCAATGCTTCAGGCAAGGATCATAACCCTGAGGTCGCTATGGGCCAGGTTCAATCCTTCAGGTAAGGAACACCTGCCTGAAGTCAATAAGCCCATCTTAATCCTTCAGGGAAGGAACATCAGGCTGAGATCACAATGAGTTAGTTTCACTCCTTCAGATAAGGAGCATCATTCTGAGATCTCAATGGGCCAGTCTCATTCGTTCAGGTAAGGAGGACCAACCTGAAGTCACAATGGGCCCGTCTCAATCTCTCAGGCAACAAGAATCAGCCTGAGGTCACAATGAGCCATTCCCAGTCTTTCAGGAAAGAAGCATCAGCCTGAAGTCACAATAGTACTTTCTCAATCCATCAGGAAAGGAGCAACAGCCTGAAGTCACACTGCACCAGTCTCGATCTCTCGGGCATTGAGCGTCAACCCAAGGTCATAATGGACCAGTATCAATCCACCAGGTCTGGAGTAATAAGTGTCCCATCTTATTCCTGCAGGTAAGAAGAACCAGCCTTAAATCATAATAGTCCCATCTCAGTCTTTCAGGCAAGGAACTTCAGGGTGAGATCACAACAGTCCTGTCTCAATCCTTCAGGTAAGGAGCAGCAGACTGCGGTCACAATGGGACAGTCTCAATCTCTCAGGCAAGGGCCATAAGCCTGAAGTTGCAATGTGAGAATGTGAGTCAGTCCTGTGCTCCAAAAATCAAACTCATTTGAAACAAAAGAAGCTTTATTAATGAATCTAGGCAGAAACATCCATTAACACCTTTTTGCAAAGTCTGAAGTCAAGGAACTTGCTCAACTAGCCAGCCCCCAATTCCCAAGCTAAAGCAACACAAGCGGAGGTTGCAAGACACCAAGGTTGTCTATACTTCCCTTCCCTTCTCCCAGACAGTCGCACTGTGAAGAGCGGTGTTCTGTCTTTCTAAAATTTTCCACCACATGCTTTCTATAACCCATCACTCTACACTACCTACTATGAACGACAAGTATAACTCCTACGTTAACTATAATAATGAAATCCTAATATTTTTACCCTTTATCCTTCTGGGACGCCTGGCAGAGGTGGGAATCGGGGGCACTGCGCTCCAGTGGTTCCGGTCCTACCTCTCCGGGAGGTCCCAGATGGTGCAGCTGGGAGATGTGTGCTCTGACGAGAGGCCCCTAAAAACCAGGGTCCCTCAAGGAGCCATTCTGTCTCCCATGCTATTTAACATTTACATGAAACCGCTGGGAGAGATCATCCGGAGACATGGGGCGCGGGGTTATCAGTACGCTGATGACACCCAAATCATTTTCTCTATGTCTCTGACTGATGCAGTGACTAAGGATGGCGTCTCTCCTCTCGTGGCCTGTCTAGAGTCAGTAATGGGCTGGATGAGGGAAAACCGACTCAAATTGAATCCAGAGAAAACGGAGGTACTAGTGATAGGTTCTCCTGGTCCAGGAATGGCGGTGGTTCCACCTGTCCTGAACGGGGTCACACTCCCTGTGAAGGACTCCGTGCGCAGTCTGGGGGTGCTTCTTGACTCGTCGCTTCACCTGACTGCTCAGGTGAATGCGACGGTCAAGAGCACCTGTTATCAGCTTCGGCTGATTCGCCAGCTGCGCCCATACCTGGCCCAGAGGGACCTTGAAACGGTCGTACATGCTCTGATAAATTCGAGACTGGATTTCTGCAATGTACTCTACATGGGGCAACCCTTATACCAAACTTGGAAGCTACAAATGGTGCAGAATATGGCAGCCCGGCTGGTCACTGGCGCTCCCAGGACCAGCCATATAACAACGGTTTTAAAAGATCTCCATTGGCTGCCCATTCGCTTCCGAGCTCAATATAAGGCGTTGGTAATTACCTATAAAGCCCTAAATGGCTTGGGCCCAGGATACCTAAAGGACCGCCTCTCCCCGTACATTCCGCCTGGCACCCTCAGAACGTCTGGGCAGCAGCTACTGAAGGTGCCTGGGGCTAGGTTAGTCTCCACTTCACGGAGGACATTCTCCATAGCTGCCCCAGCCCTTTGGAATGCGCTGCCCACAGAGCTCCGCTTGTCTACCACCCTGGCCCAATTTAGGAAGGACCTTAAAACCTTCCTATTCCAACAGGCATTCCCCGAATAAATATCCTGTGGGCCTCCCTCCTCTTCCGTGGCCAAGAGGTTGGGCTACGGGGCTTTTTCCTGTTATTTTCTAGAAGTGTTGATGTAATTGTATGGTTTTTAATCTTCTTGTATTGTTAATATGGATTGTGTGTGTTTTAATTCTCTGTAAGCCGCCCTGATCGTTGGAAGGGCGGGGTATAAATAAAAATGTTATTTATTTATTATTATTTATTATGAAAGAACCCTTATACACTGTTTCTTACACACAATGGGCCAGTCCCAATCCTTCAGGTATACAGCACCAGTCTGAAATGACAATTCTCCCGTCTCAATCTCTCAGGAAAGGAGCATCAGCCTAAGGTTGCAATGGACCAGTCTCAATCCTTCAGGTAAAGAGCACCACCCTGAAGTCACAATAGTACCGTCTCAATCCTCCATCCAAGGAGCATCAGACTGAAGTCAAACTGGGCCAGTCTCAATCTCTCAGGCAACAAGAATCAGCCTGAGATCACAATGGGCCAGTCTCAATGTTTCAGGCAAGAAGCATCAGCCTCAGGTTGAAATGATCATGTCTCAAACCTACAGGTAAGCAGCATTAGCCTAAATTCACAATGGTCCCATCTCATTGTTGCAGGCAAGGAGCACCAGCCTGAGGTCACAATGGGCCAGTCTCATTCAGGGAAGGAGCACCAGCCTGAAGTCAAAATATGTCACGAATCCCTTTATTCATGCATTTATTCATTTGAAATGAAATACTGTTACAGGTATGCAACCTGTCCATCTCCTACTGATGCAGTGACTAAGGATGGCGTCTCTCCTCTGAATGCCTGTCTTAATGCAGTAATGGACTGGATGAGGGAAAACAAACTCAAATGGAATCCAAGTGGTACTTGTAATGGAGACCCCTAATCCAGGAATGGAGTTATGTCAGCCAGTTCTGGATGGGCTCACACTTCCCCTGAAAGACTCTGTCTGCAATTTGGGAGTGCTCCTGGATTCCTCACTTCATCTGACGGCTCAGGTGGATGCAAAGGTCAGGAGCACTTGTTATCAGCTTCAGCTGATACACCAACTGCACCGCTTCCTGGAGCAGGGAGACCTTGAAACAGTAGTACATGTGCTGGTCACCTCTTGGCTCGACTTCTGTAATGCACTCTACCTGGGGCTACCCTTGTGCCAAGTTCAGAAACTTCAATTGGCACAGAATATGGCAGCCAGATTGGTTATGGGCATTTCTAGTCAATCTTTAGTTTAGTTATATGTTCTCTTATTTCTTTCTTTATTCTTAATTTGTTATACTTTATTCTAAATAAACTTTTAAAAAATAGCTTTTTAGCAGTTGATTAATGTTCTTATAATTGGGAGGAGGGTTGAGGGTTTGGGGGTCTTAATAGTAATTCTTAAACTGTATGTTATTTTATTACTGTACTCTGCTTTGATTCCTTTGAGAAAAGGCAGAATATAAATTATTATTATTATTATTATTACATCCCTTCAAGGGGGTCCAAGGCCCTTTCAGTATGCTCCCAGAACTGGGGGGGGTGTTTCTAGGGCTGTGGGTCTCTTTGTTGGCCCTCCTCTGCAGGGTTGTTGTGAAGGAAAAGGTAATTATTTGAGGGGGGAGCCCAATCTGGATCCTGTGGGCCTCTAAGCCTAGTTCCCAGGTTGCCAGGGAATTGCTAGAGCTTTGAGATCCCTCCGTCTCCTTCCTCTTGGCTTTGGCCTAGATTTTGGCTCTTCTCTCCCCTCCCCAGAGCCCCCTCCCCCAGGACTCCAGAGAAAACTTCTCTCCCCCCCCCATTTTTTTGGTTTCCAATGCTATTGAACCCTATCCTGTGTGATGCTTTCTATTTGGCACAAAACCCTTCCCCAAATGTGGCATCAGAAGTAAGGGTCTCTCCTCTGCCCCACTTTCCAGGAGGGAAGGGGCTCCTCAAAGCGCTTTTTACCTGTGGATCCTCCTCTCATCCATGGTCATGCCTCTCTCCAAGGGTCCCCCCTGCTCTCTCTTCTCATAATAACTCCCCAAGTACCTGGGACCCAAGGAATCCCCCAAGGAGGGGGCAGGGAAGGAAAGAGGGAGAGGAGGCCTGCCTTTCTCTGGGGGGAGAAGAGGGGCTTCCTTCCTTCTTATAACAGCCCAAGGACCCCCCAGAAGACCCTGCAGCCATTCCTCTGAAAGAACGAGGGCTCTCCTCACATCCCTCCCTCCTCAGAACAGAAGGTGAGGGCAGCCATGGCTTCAGGGACTGAGAATGCGCATGCCCATATGCCCCCAAAGGCCCCTCCTCAGCATGCGCAGGGATTGCCAGGGCCTATATGCTGCTGCTGATACCACTGGCGGCCTTTGCAGGAAAGGAAGGTATGCGCCGGGAGTTCAGCGGCCTCCCCTTCCTTCCCTCCTTTCTTCCTTTGAGGAGATCGCAATGGAGGCCAAGGTGCAGAGCTGGACTCAGGAGGGAAAGCCAGGAAAGGAAGGCTCTAGTTTTGAAATATAGCTCTCTCTGTGTATCCTGTATGTTTGTGTATTTCTTTGCACGTATGTGTATATGTGCCCCTTCTGTTCTTATGGCTGGGAATGGAGTTGAGGACTGAGGAGAGAAGAAAGGGTCAGTTTGGGCAAATGCAGAACTTCTGTGCATCAAAGAGTCCAGTGTTTGAAATAGCAAAGAACTTTATTGAGAACACTTAGGAATTCAGTGTTTAAGCCCGAACTGCCCACTCCAATCCAAACAATACACTAAAACCCCAAA
>JACSCI010000290.1:0-17512 GCA_016801065.1 Sceloporus tristichus | reverse complement strand
TCGTATCCTTACTCATAGGAGCTAGCAAAGAATGAGGACTACCATGAGGGAATCAATGGAAGCAGATAGTCAAAGGACTGTTGAAAAAACATATTTCATTAACCATCTGCAAAAATACTTTGATTGACAGGTAGAATCATATCCTGTGAGACTGCCATGGAGTCCTGAGTCAGAGCCCAAGGCATGATGCAAGCTTACTGCAGACGTCCCTTCATGCTGTTTGGCTCCAGGAGATGACTCATAACCAATACAGAATACAGCTCACATGCAGATTGGTGTGGATTGGATTGGAGTTCTGTGTACAAGAAACATTCTGAAGTGATTTAATCCTTTTTGAACACTCAGTTTCTTCCCCCAAGCAACAATTACAGTATAAATATCTGTCCTGGATAGCTGTTCGTTGACGTCAGTCCAATTACAGACAGACAGTCTGTGGGTTTACACGGCTTTTCTCCCTCCGCTCCCCAACCTTCCCTCTTGCTCATCTGCACTACTTCAGCATTTCACCTTCAACATCTCTTCCCTGCCTTTATGTTTTTTACATTCCCCCATCTCTCTATCACAGACAGAAACACACCCACAGAGTGTGTGTGATGCATAAAAGGGACACTTTGAGGCCCATTTGTTGAGAAAGGCAGTATAATCAATATACAAATAATTCATTGGGAAAGGCCGAGCAAATGGGTTTGGGACCTGGACTCCAATTTTGGTGAGGATCAAGTGCCAGAGAGCATCCATAAAACAGCCTTAAGACATCTCTAAGGAGTTTATCAAACATGAGGAATTTCTCTTAATTTCGAAGGAAAAGAAAGTAGGGCCAGAATGCATTCACATCAGGTTGCTAGTTTAGCGCAATTATGTGAATGTGTATTGTGTTCGAACTGGCTCCCCCTTGCCCGAAAATAGCATGCCATGGCCCAAATTTGCGTGTGGCAGTCTATCATGCAATAACGTGAAACCACATGATTGCATTCAGATTGCCATCGGAATATACTTCCAATTCCCCTTGTCTGATAAACTCCTAAGACAGGTATGCACTACTGTTCTTGATGGGGGGAGGTGGTCATATTGGACCCCAGGGTATCTCAAGGCACTCCCACATGGTATTTCCTTGATGGGGGGGGGGGGATAAATAATATTTTGCCCCTCAATATCCGACAGCATTCCTTTGGGGAAGTGGTATCCATTTTGCCACTGTTCTCTGAGCCACTGCAGGGCTAAGGGAGGCATTTTACCCAAGAAGCCTGTCCAGAGTCTCAAAAGGCTGGAATAGGGGCCAAAAAAGCGAGGAAACTTGGTCAGGGATAGGCTAAGGAGCATTTGGAGCCAAAAAGCATTTCTCTCCATGGTTCCTTCCCATAAAATCCTAGAATTGACAGTTTAAATTAGGATATTTAGAATCCATAGATAGTGGAAAGAAATAGTGTCTTTCTAAATTACAAATTCCAAGATTTCACAAAAAGTTGCTATGACAGTTAAACTATGTGTGAAAGGGATCCAGGAGTCCTGGTAGACCACAACTCGAACATGCGTCAACAGTGTGATGCAGCAACTAAAAAGGTCAATGTGATCCTAGGCAACATCAATACGAGTATAGTGTTATGTTAGTAGGTTGGACTGGATAGCTCTTCTAGTTTCTTTCAATTCTATGATTCTACATTATTGATTAAGGGAAGTAATAGTGCAACTCTATTCTGCTTTTGTCAGGCCCTCACTTGGAATACTGTGTCCACTTCTGGTCACCACAATTCAAAACGGATGTTGATAAGCTGGAGTGTATCCAAAGGAGAGCAATGAAAATGGTGAAGGGTCTGGAAACCATCAAGCCCTATGAGGAGTGGTATAGGGAGCTGGGAATGTTTAGCCTGGATACCTAGCTAATACCCCAGAGGACAGGATCATAATTCAAAATGACTTGAATAGACTAGAAAGCTGGGCCAAAGCTAACAAAATGAAATTCAATATGGAGAAAAGTAAGTTATTGTACTTAGGGCGGAAATATGAAATGCACAGATATAGGATGGGGAAAACCTAGCTGAATGAAACTACTTGTGAAAGGTATCTAGGAGTCCCAGTAGACCACAAGTTGAACATGAGTTAACAGTGTGATGCGGCAGCTAACAAGGCCAATGCGATTTTAGGCTGCATCAATAGAAGTATAGTGTCTAGATCAAGGGAAGTAATAGTGTCACTCTATTCTGCTTTGGTCAGGCCTCACCTGGAATACTGTGTCCAGTTTTGGGCACCACAATTCAAAACATATGTTGAGAAACTGGAACACGTCCAAATGAGGGCAACTAAAATGGCTGGATGGCCATCTGTCGGGGATGCTTTGATTTAGATTTCCTACATGGCAGGCGGTTGGAGTGGATGGCCCTTATGGTCTCTTCCATCTCTAAGATTCTATGACTCTATTCCAGCTCTGATTCTATAATTCTAAAGTGGAATCATAGTGCCATGATAATGTAGAATGAAAGGGCCCTCACTCTTCATAGTAAGGGCAATGAATTCAGCTTCCTTACCCACAGAGGCCACATTCTCGTAATTCTCAATCATCACATAATTGTACGTAAGTCTCTGCTTCTTTGTCAACATTTTCCATTCATCCTCAGTGAAGTATACCGCCACATCCGCAAAGGTCACCTGCAAAAGAAAATAGCCTCCATTCACAGAATGACTAACAAAAAAAAAAAAGGGGGGGGGGCACATGATGCATCCCAAAATCATTTGATCACCTCAGAATTTAGTCCAGGAAAGAAACTTTAAATTCTGTTAGCAAGAAAAAAAGCTACTGCTTTTGAAATCCAGTTTGTCTCAAATTCTTTCAATATAACATACAATATAATAAACAATATTATTTAGGCCATAGAAGGGATATTGATGATGGATTAGGATATTGACTATCACGCCACTTTTGTACATTGAGCCTCCAAAGATTATAGTGCATATAGCCATTTGTTGCCAAATTTCAGAGGCAAATGTCATTTTTAAAAAGCAATTCTGGAGAGCACTGTGGGCTTGAAGGCCATAGGGCCACCCCCACTTTATATCCAGAGACATTCTCCCATATCACCCAATGTTTCACAGCTGGGAAAAACAAGACACATATGGGCAAGCAACACCAGAAAGTGGTGAAGATGGTCAAAGTTGTTTATGAGGAAGATCACACAAGTGGGAAAGGGCACAGCAGTTTGCTTTTGCCTCAGACTCCTAGCAAGGGAAAGTCCCTGCGCCCTTCTTTCTTCTCCTGTTCCCACTTTTGAGTTGATGGGGTGCAAACTCCTTGGCACTCCTTAGGCAGAAATTAAAGTGAGCTGAAGAAGGGGGAAAGTGGGAGGAGGACAGAGAAACCAGGACATTTTAAAAGCTCCTGAAATAATGGGTTGACACAGGATTAACCAGGACTGTCTCTGCCAGTCCTGGACAGTGTTTTATCTGCTTCCTTTCATAAATTGGCCCATCAGTGACACAGATGAAGCTATTAGGATAGTGACTCACCGAAGAGTTGTTGTACCTCGGCAGCATCTTTCTCTTGGAGCCAAGCTCCCTCCGCTTGGCCTCTGTCTCGGCCATCAGGTGGACAGGGGTCCTGGTGGTCCTGCACTTGGTCACTGTAAGAAAGAGAGGCCCCAAAGCCGTGTCCAAGGAGGCCGAGATGAAGTTCCTGAGAAAAGGGATCAGAGTTAGGATTGGCTTGACAAGAAACTTTGCAGCACTCAAAGACACAGAGAACAGCATCCTGCTGGTGACATGCGCAGGTGACATATGCCTCCTTTGGGCCGATGCAGAGGTGGACATCCCCTTTCTCCCTCTGCAGCAAACAAAGTCCCCTGGAGCTACCATAGAATCACTGCAGCTCCCCTACACAACAGATACTCCATGCCTTCTTAGAGTGGTGGGGGATTAGGGGAAGGGGAATTGGAGAGGGCCCTGGTTATGTCCCTGTAGCTAGATGTGAAATGAGTGCATCATAAATAAATAAATCATCTGCTGAAACCTCCAGAGATCCTTAGTGCTTTTCCCATCATCAGCCCCTTTCCCAACAAGGCTGCATCCGCACTGCAGAAATAAGGCACTTTGAAACTGGCTCAACCACTCAGTGCTATGGAATCCTGGGATTTTGCCTCTGGACAATTAGCCTTCTCTGCCAGAGAGCTCTCATTCCACAAAAAACTCCAAATCCCAGGATTCCATAGGATAGAACCAGGAGAGTGAACACACTTTAAAACTGAATTATTTCTGCAGTGCAGACAGAGCCTGAGTCGGTTGTAAAAGTGTAGAAGCACCCATGTCTTGTTTTTACCCTCCTAATAATGGGTTTCTTTTTTAAAAAAATAAGTAGTTTGTTTTAGTCTCTAATCCTTATTTTTGTTGTTATTTGTTTGTATGTTTGTTTGTTTCATTCTTGGTAATTTGAGTTATTCTGGTTTGTCTCCTTCCTTCTTGCCTTAAAATCTATTGATAAGGAAACTGGGGAGACTTTTAAAACCTCCCAAAGGAGCCACTTTTGGCCTTTTTTGGGGAGACTAGCCTCCTCTTAGAAGCCAAAGCCCAATGTTTGTGAAGAATAATAATAAGGCTTGTATTAAAACTATCCTCCCCATTTCTGATCCCTTTTAAAACCCATGTTCCCCAGAAGGAGCAGAACTGTGTAAGAAAACCCTCTCAGAAAAGACCCACAAAAGACCCACAAAGAGACACACTTCCTTCCTTTTGGCCCAAGGAGCCTGGCCTCCTTCTGACTCTGGAGCCTCAGGAGACAAAGAGAGGACTGTGTTCAACTGAGGCCTCATAGAAGTTTCTGGAACATTATTCCCCACAGTCACAAGCAGCACAAAATGGCCTCCAGAACACAAAATGGCCACCTCTGCCTCAGCACTTGGCAGTTTGAGGCCTTCAGGGAACATAAAATGGAGGATGAAAGGGCCCCAAAGTCAGAAGGGACCCCAAACAGCATTTCCAAACCTTAACAACAGCTAAAATCTTTCCTGATGCTATAATATAGAGACTCACTGAGATGCTCTTTATAAATACGTCTTTACATGTCTTTATAAATAAATAAAATTTAATAATACTAATGCTACTACTAATAATAGTAATAATAAGTTACAACCAGGAGATTTCTCCCTGTGGCTTCTCCCCCAGAGGCCTCTGCATATGCTCAGGAGCCCCTTCTTCTTCTCCTTATTCTTCCTCTGCAGAATCCTCCAGAGGTCTCTCTGTTCCTCCTCCTCCTCCTTAGGCTCTTCCTCTAAGCCTTTCTCCTTCTCCTCCTCAGGCCCTTCCCCTAAGCCTTCCTTCTTTTCCTCCTCCTCTTCCTCAGGCCCTTCCTGTAAACCCTTCCTCTTCCTCCTCCTCCTCAGGCCCTACTTCTACGCCTTCCTCCTCCTCAGGCCCTTCCTCTAAACCTTCCTGTTCATCCTCCTCTTCCTCTAAGCCTTCCTCCTGCTCCAGCCCTTCCTCTAAGCCTTCCTCCTCCTCCTCTTCCTTCTCCTCCTCCTCCTCTTCCTTCTCCTCCTCCTCCTCTAAGCCTTCCTCCTCCTCCTCCTCTTCCTCTAAGCCTTCCTCCTCCTCCTCTTCCTCCTCCTCAGGCCCTTCCTCTAAGCCTTCTTCCTCCTCCTCCTCCTCTTCCTCTAAGCCTTCCTCCTCCTCCAGCCCTTCCTCTCAGCCTTCCTCCTCCTCCTCTTCCTCCTCCACCTCAGGACCTTCCTCTAAGCCTTCCTCCTCCTTTTCCTCCTAGACTTTGCGGGGAGAATTGTGTGCCTTCAATTCCTTCCTGGGGATCCTAAGGCAACACTGTCACAGGAGTCTCTTTGTAGGTTTTGTCGAAGGGTGTTTACCATTGTCATCGTTTGAGGCTGAGAGAGTGTGCCTTGGGGGCTGGGGGTGTGCTGCATGTCTTGAACTCGTGTCGAGTGACCCTATTCCCAGGGTTTCCTTGCCTTTAGGTTTGCCTTCCACTTTGCCCTTTGTCTTCCTCTGAGGCTGAGGAAGCTGCCCAAGGTTCCCCCGCAGTGGGTTTCATGGCCCAGAATGAATGCCATTTTCATCATTTAGATGTGTGTTTGTGTGTGTTGTATGCCTTCCAGCTGGCCATTGGTCTTCCTCTGAGGCTGAGAGAGTGTGACTTACCCAAGGTCACCCATTTTATATAATGGGACTTGAGCACCCATGGATTTTACTATCCAATCCAAATCCCAAAGGATAAAAAGGGCCCATTGTTTTTCCATCTTTTTTCGCAAACAGCAAAGCAGATCTTGCTTGCCTGATCTTTGCATGTTCAAGAGCAGTTTTGGGCAAATGCTAAGAGCTGCCTTGTGAGGTTAAGAAGAGGGTCCTGGAAAACAGTCCTCTTCCTCTGGACCCACAGACTCAGAAAGACATGGCCCCCCATTCAATGGGACCCCTTTCTTTGAGGCTGCTCTAGGCCCAGGAGGGTCTCTCAGGAGAGATTGGGAAAGTCAGCCTTTGAGGAGTTCTGGTCCTTAAAGGTTAATATCTCCAGGCTTTGCTGAGAGGGCAATATTTGGGATTTGGGCAGATCCAGGCTGCAGGGCTCTCTCAGATCTGGTTCAAAAACACTGCAGAAATTGTGATGATGATAATGATGATGATGATGATGAATCTTCCCTTCAAACCCACAGAGCCTTGTGGATTCTCAAATAGTAACAGAGGTCAAAAACACATTGCAGAAATAATGCAGTTTGCAGAAATAAACCACTTCAACTGCCCTGTTTCAGTACTCGGGAATCCTGGGAATTTTTGTTTATTATGGCATTTGAGTTGTCTGACAGAGAAGACTAAATATATCACAAAACTACAGTTCCCAGAATTCCCTAGCATTCAGCCAGACAGTTAAAGCAGCCCTGAACTTGGACCATTGTTAGTGGTTGGCTTGGAGCCTGAATAGGATTTCTAGAAGGCTGGTGGGTTTGGTCATTGGCTGCTTATGAAGAAGGGCTCCTTCTGGGTTTCCTTGGCAGGAAAGGAAAGGAAAGGTGGGTGCCTCAAGATGCCGATGGGAGACCCCTAAATTTGGTTCCTTTGTGAGAATGCTGACTGAGGGGGAAGAGAAGGGTGATGGATTTGGTCCCCAGGGAGGCCCCCGGTCAGGCATGGCAGGCCACACAACATTCGCTAACTCCCAAGTCAAATCCTGGTTTCCCTTCTTTTGCCCAGGACCTAAACCTGGACCAGAAAGGATCAGGTTTTATTTGCTTTCTTTTCCTGTAACAGGTGTTTTTCCTTGCCCTTTTTACACATGGCAGTAAAGATACGATACATCAGGGCCTGGCATTGAGCTTCCAGTTTTCATGCATGATCTTCAGACAGGAGATGAGGCTGCCTCTTCTCCATTTTGGAGGGAGCCCAATTCCAGGAAAGAGGAAAGGGCTCTGTGCAAACATCCAGATCAGATGTGAGAGCAGTAGCTTATTATAATTTGCGAGGCTTAGTTCATTGGTTTCTCCAACTAGAAAAATTGCAGGGGTCTATGGACTGGTTTAGTTTCTTGCTTTCTCTCAGTTGTGGTGGTACAAGGGCTCACTACTATACTCTGCATTCACCATCTGGCTAGAAAGAAGGAGGCTAAATTAAATGCTTTTTATCCTTAGTTTTTTGTGGATATTTTGGGCTATGTGGCCATGTTCTAGAAGAGTTTCTTCCTGATGTTTCGTCAGCATCTGTAGCTGGCATCTCTGAAGATGCTAGACACAGATGCTGGCGAAACGTCAGAAGAAACTCTTTTAGAACATGACCACATTGCCCGAAAAACCCACAAAAAACTATGGAAGTCGGCCATGAAAGCCTTCGACTTCACACTTTTTATTCTGTCTCTCAAAACAAGTGAGAAAGAATAATTCTCTCATTTCCCCTTGATCTGGGAACAGACCTTTAAAAATTTCTCTCTTCATTTCTACACAGGAAAGTATATGGAGTAGATTTGAATGACAAGCTGTGAGTGACTGTGGTTTGTAATTTATGCATTAGGCTGAATGAGATCGCTAGAGGCCCTGCCCCAGGTCCTAGGCTTTAGCTCACAAACCTCAGGACCTGAATTCACAACCCTATAAGAGAGATGGAGGGACACCAGAAAGTAGGCAACCAAAGTCCTATACATATTATCCAATTATACCAGTTTGGTGCCATGTTAACGGTTGTGAATCCACCCTTGAGAAACCTGGGAATGGGGTGCTTAGAACTGCATGCTTGGTAGAGAGCCCCATGCAGTCCTTCATGAAAGTTGCTATATAATTCTAAGTACCTGAAAGATGAAATCCCAGGATTCTGTTGGACAGAGTCCTGGAAGTTTCATGGTGTCAAAGTGCTAGGTTTGAGGAATGGAGATACAACCCAGGTGCCAAAAATGACCCCTAGCAATTCTGGACAGACTCATTCAGTCTCTGTCTCTATTGGTGGAGGGCTATTTACACCAAGAAACCCATGGATCTTCAATGGATCTCCAGTTAATTTATTTTATTTATATACATCCATCCTTTCTCCCAATATAGGGACTCAGGGTGGCTAACAATAAATTTAATACAGTACAAATTCAAAACAATGCAAAGACATTAAAATTATAACAATTTTTTAAAAAATTAAATCATTTATACAGTTGGACCTTGAAAATAGTAAATTGCATCAAAAACCACATACAAACCTTGACCTCTGAATTGCAGTTCAAACCTTATCTCGGTTTTGCTTAGGATCCAGCCCTTGAGGCATCAGCATTTCCAGAAAGGAGAGAAAGTGGAGGTGCAAAATACTTTTTGTTTGGAGGAAGTGTCTATCCAGATTCTGTCCTGTAAAACTATTAGAGCCCCTTTGAAGCTGTCTTTGATTCAGATTATATGATTTTAAGGCATCTTGTACTTCTATCTCCATCCAATAAACCTTTGAATTCTTTCAAGCATTCAGTTTTCCTGGCTTGCCATCCCAAGAGTATGAAACATAGCACCAGTCATGGAGATTCAGTCTTTTTCTTAATGGAGATACAGAGCGAGGGCCCTAGGATCCCAACTCCTGGCGTAAGACCTGGCCCAGTTCATTGCAGAGATTTGAAGTCCTTAATGTTAGAGCCAGACTGAGAGGTTTTGGGAGTCCCTGTTCCTCCAAAAGTAACTTCCCCAAGAGCAGTCTATGTCTCCCTTCCAAAGATCAGCAGATTAACCATCCCGGCCCAGGTTCCTGATTCCCTCATTCCTCCCGTGGCCCCATCTTAGTGATGGTCGAGGATCAACAGAGGGATATCAGGGTTTTTAGTTTTTAATTGTTGTTTTTATGCATTGACATTGTGTTTTTAATATGTTATACTGTTTAATATTGTCTTAAGGGGGGGAGGGATAAAGTGTTTTTAATTGTCATATTTTATATTTTACTGTTGTTAACCACCCGGATTGGTTTGCCAGAAGGCGGTATACAAATAAATATTATTATTATTATTATTATTATTATTATTATTTTAGAAGGAGGCCTTGGGGAAGCAGAGGAGAGCTTGGCTTGACCCCCAAGGACTCTCCATTGAAGGCTTCCATCTCTCTATGAAACGATGGAGCCTGGGAGGGAGACTGAGGACTAGGGCATGCTGAGAAAAGCTTCAGGGGGAACTTATGGAAGCAAATGTGGGACTTTGCTTTCTCCCCCCAAGTACTTTCCTGCTCTCTTTTGAAAGGCTTGAAGACAACACAAGGTAAGCTCAATGGTGGAAAAGACTGCAAAAGCCATCTTCTCTATAGATTCCATGCTCACCTCCATGTCACCTTAGGAGTAAGCAAGTTTCCACGGAGGGCAGCTCAGTCAAAAAAACAAAATCCAAAATGGGGAGGGGTCTTTGAGATCCTGATGGTCCTCTGAGAGGAAAATGCCAGCCCTTGAAACCAATCCTGGCCAGCTTTTGGGAAAGTGCCCTCCAGGTTTAGTCCAAACGGCTCTCAGCCCCTGGTAGACTGTCCCTTCCCTGAGCCTTGCTCTCCTGGAGGCTCAGAGGGGATTCTGGGGGGCCTGGGCACCTCCTCTTCTTAGGGAACCTGAGCCCCAGGTTCAGCTAATTCACCCATGATGAACCCCCCGTTTCCCACTCTGTCCTGGGACATACCTTAGGACACCTCTTCCATGGGAGTATGGGAGCTCCTAATATTAGTGGAAATGGGAACCTCTGGAATCCTCCTATACTTCCCAGCCGGGAAACAAGGTATAGTTGTGAATCTCTTCCAAGGAAAAGAGGGGTTGTTGTTGTTGTTGTTGTTGTTGTAATAACAGGGCTCCAGTCAATGGAGATCTTCAGGCAGAAAAGGGAGGTTTATGCAAATGCAGAGTGACATCACTGCTACGGAAGGCTCAATTGACCAATCAGAGACTAGGATAATGATTCTTCTGGAAGCTTCCGTGAGAAGGAGATATAAGGCCTGAGAGACCAAGAGACAGTTGGGGGAATTGTGTTGGTTGGAGATCGAGAGAGAGACTTAAAGAGCGGATCTTGGAAGTTAGTCTCAGAATTGGACACTTAGGTTTATTTATTTCTTTAATAGCTTGTAGGAAATGAATATTCTATACTTACAAATATTGTACCTGCAAGACTCTTAATATCTTGTAGGACTTATGTTTTACTTATATTTTGTTATCTATAATATATACCTCCTTGGAGTATCTACCAGTCAATGCTCCTTTTACACGTATTTTGGCTCGGTTGATGCTTGGGAAGATCAGTAAAAAAGTAGAATTAAGGTTCCTTATCCGGTCCCAGTGTAGGTTAAGGGAAGTCCTTTTATAATTCACTGGATGGAGGTAGTGTGATTTAAGGAAGTTTAAGGGTCAGATGGGCTAAGAGCCATAATGTCTAAATGTCTAATTAACAATTTGTAATCCACTCTGATAGCCTTGGCTGAAGAGAGTATAAAACTATTATTATTATTATTATTATTATTATTATTATTATTATTCTTACAGGGTCGCAGTTTGGCTGCTTGGACCACCGGAGATCATCACAGTGAGTCAGTTGGAAAAGCCCATCTCACTCCAGAAAATAAAGGTACTTGAGGAGTTTGCACTCTACGTCTTTCTGTAATAATAGCTGCAAAACTGATAATAGCATTTGGGACATTTAGTCTTTTAAAAACAAATATGGCAGATTTAAATGCTGCTTTAAAACCTCTTTCCATCTGCCAGCTTTGCTCTGGTTTTGGGGGGAAATGAGAAAGTGTTGGGAGGGAGGGTCTGCCAACAGAATTAGGAGATGCATTGCAGTCTATGGACAGTTTGCGGCCAAGAAAGGTCCAAAACACATGGCAGCAATAGTCCAGTTTGAGACCGCTTTAACTGCCCTGGCCCAGTGCTAGGGAATCCTGGGAACTGGAGTTTATTGTGGCACCAGAGATCTCTGACAGAGAAGGCGCAATGTCTCACAAAACTACATATCCCAAAATTCCATTTTGTGTCCTGGCAGCCATTCTGTGTTCTGGAGGCCATTTTGTGCTGCTTGTGACTGTGGGGAATAATGTTCCGGGACCTTCTCTGAGGCCTCAGTTGAACAGAGGCCTCTCTTTCTCTCCTGAGGCTCCAGAGTCAGAAGGAGGCCAGGCTCCTTGGGCCAAAAGGAAGGAAGTGTGTCTCTTTGTGCGTCTTTTGTGCCTCTTTTCTGAGAGGGTTTTCGTATTACACAGCTCTGCTCCTTCTGGGGAAGATGGGTTTTAAAAGGGATCATAAATGAGGAGGATAGTCTTAATACAAGCCTTATTCTTCTTCTTCACAAACATTGCGCTTTGGGTTCTAAGAGGGGGCTTGTCCCCCCAAAAAGGCCAAAAGTGGCTCCTTTGGGAGGTTTTAAACATCTCCCCAGTTTACTAATTAATAGATTTTCAGACAAGAAGGAAGGAGACAGACCAGAATAACTCATACAGTATTACCAAGAATGAAACAAATAAACATACAAACAAACAAACAACAACAACAAGAATAAGGATTAGACAAAGAAACAAACTGCTCATATTTTTAAAAAGCAGAACTATTTTTAACAGGATAAAAAATCAACTTTGGTGCTTCTACCCTTTTACAACCAACTCAGGCTGTATCTGCACTACAGAAATAATCCAGTTCTAAAGTGTGTTAACTCTTCTGACTCCATCCTATAGAATCCTGGGATTTGTAGTTTGTTGTGGCATGAGAGCTCTCTGGCAGAGAAGGCTAAGTGTACAAAGGTAAAATCCCAGGATTCCATAGCACTGAGCGGTTAAAGTGGTGTCAAAGTGCCTTATTTCTGTTGTGTGGATGGCACCTTCTTGGCAAATGGGCCGATGATGAGGAAAAGCACTGGGGATGTCTGGAGGTTTCTGCAGATTATTTGTTTGTTTATTTATTTATGATGCACTCATTTCACATCCAGCTATAGGGACATAACCAGGGTCCTCTCCAATCCCCCATCCCCTAATCCCCCACCACTCTAAGAAGGCATGGAGTATCTGTTGTGTAGGGGAGCTGCTTCTCAGAGGGGGACAGGAAAAGTCTTAGAGCCCCCATTTCCCATTGCCAGGAGAGGAAAGGTGATTGTGGGGGCAGTCCTAGAAGGAGGAGGGAAAGGTGGGCATGGGGAGAAGGAGGAAAGGCCTCAATGAATACTCTCTTTCGGGGGAGGTATTGGTCTATTGCATGAAGGCAATTGCCTCCCCACCTCACACACACACAAAGCAATGGCTGCCACGGCCTTCCCTCCATCCCCCTCCTCTGACCCAGAAGGAGATCATGGAGGGACTGGTCTCTATTGCCTGACAGAACAACCTCACAAGGTTGTTGTTGTGATTGTGTTTGTGAGGAGAAGAGAGAGGGGCATTGGGGGGGAGAAGGGGCTCTCCACAAAAAGAAGAAGTGAGAGGGAGGAGCTCCTTTCAGGGGTGCATTAGAGTTTTTTGTGGGAGAAGAGGCCTGTAGCCTTGTTAAGGCAAAGGTCTTGGTTTCCAGACGCTTCACCATTTTAGTTGCCCTCTTGGTACAAATTTGATAAAGAAGACCCTCTACTTTTTCATGATGATGATGATGATGATGATGATAGTCCTCTGTATCTACAGATTTCTTTACCTGTGGATTGAACCATTCAAGGCTTGAAAATATAGAAAAATAATGTACATTCCAAGAGCAATTCTTGGTTTTGCCATTTTATATAATAGATGTTGCTTTTGTTGTTGTTATTATTGTGTGTCTCCAAGTCGTTTTGAATTTATGGTGACCCTAAGGCAGACCTATCACAGGGTTTCCTTGGCAAATATCTTCAGAATAGCTTTCCTATTGCCTTTCCCTGAGACTGAGAGAGTGTGACTTGCCCAAGGTCACCCAATGGTTTTCCATGGCGGAGCTGGGATTCCAAATCTGATCTCCAGAGACATAGTTCAGCTATGCTCAAACCAATATGCCACACTGGCTCCTATATTATGGACACCATTTCACTGGGCCATTACATTTCATGGACTAGGCCCAGCTTTCTTATCCATGGAGGTCATTTTGCAAGCCCCCTTCGCCTCCTCCATTTCCAGGCCCAGCTCCTTCTGCATGCCCTCCAACTCTCCCAGTTTGGAAGGGACATTCTCCCTGATTCATCCTCTGCCCTCCCACCTTCTCAGCTGCTTTTCAAATTTCCTGGTTTCTTCTTTCTCCTCCTGCCATTTCTCCCTTCTCTTCAGCTCATTGCCATTGCTGCAAACGGAGTCCAAAGTGTAAAGGCAGTCTGCCCTCCAAGAAGACAGCTGAGGAGAAAGGAGAAGAGGGGCCCTTCCCAGAGGCTCAGGCAAAAGCAAACAGCTGCAGCCTCTCCTAGTTTACTTCTCCTTCCTCAGGAAGAACCTTGCAATCTTCATCATACCCTGAAGTTCCTTGGTCACAGACTCCCTTTGGGATTCCCTTCCAAAATATCATGGCCCCACAGAAACTCTGAAGAGAGGAGAGGAGGCCTGGCAACCGGAAGAGCCTTGAGGCCTTTTTCAGAGAGAGGAGGAGGAGGAGGCTTCTTTGCTTCCAGCCCCCAAGGCTGCCTCCCTACAGAAGACCCTCCAGCCCCCCATCATTGACTCCAACTTGGGGGCCTTTCACTCTCATTCATCATTATCACATAGGAACTAAATTTGAGAGCTCCTCATTGAGGAACCCATCTTTCCTTCACTGCCAGGGAAATCCAGAGGATCCCTTCTTCCTAAGCAGCCAACAGTCAAAGCCACCAGCCTTCTAGAACCCTATTCAGGCTCCAAGCCAACTGCCAGCCTTTCCCAGAATTCCACACGCTCCCTTCCTCCCAGCGGAGGAGACCGGGAGACGGAGCAATGGGTGCAAACTCCAGGACATGAGAGACCCCCCTCAGCATCTCCCCTTTTTTCCTCTCTTCCCGTTTCATGTCCCTTCCAGGTCTCTCCCACTTTCCAGAGGGGAGCTGAATTAGTTTAATTCTTCTTACTTTTATTTTAATGTATACTTTTGTATGTTATAATTCAGTGTTCTTAAACTTGTAATTTCAGTTGTGTCCCTTTATGAGGGGGAATGGGATATTATTATTATTATCAGCATCAACAACAATTATGATAATTAGTTTCTTGTTCCCAAAACCACAGAACCTTGTGAAAACTCAAAGACCAAACAGAGATCCAAAATGCACTGCATAAATAGTCCAGTTTGAGACTGCTTTAACTGCCCTGGCTCAATGCTAGGGAATTCTGGGAACTGTAGTTTTGTGAGACATTTAGCCTTCTCTGTCAGAGAGCTGAAGTGCCACAATAAACTACAGTCCCCAGGATTCCCTAGCACTGAGCAAAGTCAATTAAAGCTGTCTGAAAGAGGGTTATTTCTGCCGTGTGATTTGAACCTCTGTTAGCCTTTGAGCTTCCACAAGGCTTTGTGCTTTTGAAGGAAGAGACTCATCATCATCATCATCATCATCATCATCATCATCATCATCCCTGCAATGTGTTCTGAACCAGAATTCACTGGGACTTAACTCCCAGAAAGTGGGCCAGGATTGCAGTCCTAGGAGGAGGAGGAAGGCATAGAGGAAGGGCCTGAGGAGGAGGAGGAGCAGAGAGGCCTCTGAGGATTCTTCAGGGGAAGAAAGAGAAGGAGAAGGGGGCTCCTGGGGGGGAAAGCCACAGGGAGAACTAGCTCCTAGTTAACAACTTCTTCTTCTTCTTCTTCTTCTTCTTCTTCTTCTTCTTCTTATTATTATTATTCTTATTATTATTGTTATTGTTATTGTTATTATTATTAAATTTTATTTATTTATAAAGACATAAAAATATTTATTAATAGTAAGGTTTGGAAATCCTATTTGGGGTCCCTCCCGACTTTGGGGCCCTTTCAACCTCCATTTTGGGTTACCTGAAGGCCTCAAACTGCCAACTGCCAAGTGTTCAGACAGAGGCTCCAGAGAGAGAAGGAGGCCAGGCTCCTTCGGCCAAAAGGAAGGAAGCATGTCTCTTTGTGTGTCTTTTCTGAAAGGGTTTTCTTATTACACAGCTCTGCTCCTTCTGGGGAAGATGGGTTTTAAAAGGGATCAGAAATGGGGAGGATAGTTTTAATACAAGCCTTATTATTATTCTTCACAAACATTGGGCTTTGGCTTCTAAGAGGAGGCTTCCCCCCCCCAAAAAAAGGCCAAAAGTAGCTCCTTTGGGAGGTTTTAAAGGTCTCCCCAGTTTCTTATTAAGAGATTCCACTCAAGAAGGAAGCCACCTCAAATGACCAAATAAAAATAGAAAGAAACAAGAACAACAAAAATATTGTTTCAGACTAAAACAATTTACTTATTTTTTTTTAAAGGAAAACCATTATTTGGAGAGTAAAAACAAGACTTGGGTGCTTCTATTCTTTTACAACCAATTTAGGCTATATCTGCTCTACAGAAATAATCCAGTTCGAAACCACTTTAACTCTCCTGGCTCCATCCTGTGGAATCCTGGGATTTGTAGTTTGTTGTGGCACCAGAGCTCTCTGGCAGATAAGGCTAAGTGTCCAAAGGTAAAATCCCAGGATTCCATAGCACTGAGCAGTTAAAGCGGTGTCAAAGTGTCTTATTTCTGCAGTTTGGATGCAGGCTTATTGGGAAAGGGGATGGTGCTGGGGGAAAGCACTGGGGACCTCTGGATGTTTCAGCAGAGTGTTTGTTTGTTTGTTTGTTTGTTTGTGATGCACTCATTTCACTTCCAGCTACAGCTACATAACCAGGGCCAATTCCCCATCCCCTCATCCTTCACCACTCTAATAGGGCATGGAGTAACTGTTTTGTAGGGGAGCTGCAGTGAATCTATGCTAGGTCCAGGGGCTTTGTTTGGTGCAGAGGAAGGGGATGCCCACCTCTGCATCGACCCAAAGGAGGCATATGTCACCTGCGTATGTCACCAGCAGGATGCTGTTCTCTGTGTCTTTGAGTGCTGCAGGGTTTCTTGCCAAGTCAATCCTAACCCTGGTCCCTTTTCTCAGGAACTTCATCTCTGCTTACTTCTACACAGCTTTGAGGCCTTTCTTGCTGGAAGTGACCCAAGTCCAAGACCACCAGGACCCTTGCCCACCTGATGGCCGACAGAGAGGCCAAGCGGAGGGAGTTGGGCTCCAAAAGAAAGAGGCTGCGGAGGTACAAGAATTATTTGGTGAGTTGAAGTTCTTGACTATTAATTTTCATCTGTGTCACTACTGGGCCAGTTCATGAAAGCAAGCGGAGAACATATTCTCCCAATATGGCAGAGACAGTCCTGGTTAACCCTCTGTCACCCCACTTTTTCGGGGGCTTTTAAAAATGTCCTAGTTGCTCTCTCATCCTGCCACTTTCCCCCTTCTCAGCTCACTTCAGTTCCTGAGTGCCATTCAGTTTGCACCCCATCAACTCAAAAGTGGGGAGAAGAGAGGAAAGACGGAGGCAGTATATTGCCCTTCCCAGGAGGCTGAAGCAAAAGTTTTTTATCCGATGCTTTTACTGTCGTTTGAATTTAATTCCATTTTAAGATGTATTTTATGACGTAGACTCTTTTTACTGTTTTTACTGTTTGAGTAACGACAT
Source organism: Sceloporus tristichus (assembly GCA_016801065.1). Lineage (NCBI taxonomy): Eukaryota > Metazoa > Chordata > Lepidosauria > Squamata > Phrynosomatidae > Sceloporus > Sceloporus tristichus. The sequence continues at coordinate 495 of JACSCI010000290.1, read as the reverse complement.
GTACACCGCTTTGATCGTTGGAAAAGCGGTTTATAAATAAACATTTATTATATTATTATATAAAAGCAAACTGCTGTGCCCTTCCCCATTTGTGTGACCTTCCTCATAAACAACTCTGGCCATCTTCTCCGCCTTCTGGATTGCTTGTCCACATGTGTCTTGCTTTTCCCATCTCTGCAATGTTGGAGGATATGGGGGAACATCTCTGGATCTAAATACGGGGTAGCCCCAGTGGCCCTCAATCCCAGTGTGCTCCCCAAAACTGTTATTAAAAATGACGTTTGCCTCTGAAATGTGGCAAGACATTTCTAAATGCACTATAATTCTTTGGTGGCTAAATGTTCTGTATGTGTTGGGATAGTGAGTATCATAATCCATCCTCAATATCCCAGCCATGGCCTAAATTATATTGTTTATTATGGCCCCATACAGACAGGCCAAAATAAAGCTGCTTTGGGTCACTTTGGAGGTATGCTGTTTAAATGATGCATGCGT